>ML783511.1:189045-202844 GCA_009831015.1 Picea engelmannii
AATTTAATTTATTCCAAAAATCTGTTGGAATAAAATTAAAAAAAAAGGGGGAATTAATTGTTTTATTATTTTTGATATATTAAATGAGAAAAGGGAAAAGGGTTTAATTTCCACACCTACATTTTTGAATTCTAAGTAAAAAGGGGAAAGAGGGAAAATCTAAAATTTTAGGAATCTAGGAAAAGAGGTAAACATAAAAAGGGAAAAAGGGGAACTTAAGTGAAAAAGTGGAAAGTCAACTTAGTAAAGAATCTACCATTTAAGAGCTTTCTAATTTAAACTGAATTAGCAATTTAATAATAGGGAAAGCCTTTAAAACCTGTAAGGGAATTTGGGGACACCTAGGAGTGATTCTAGGAGTAACTCTAGGTGGGTGAGGAAAATAAGATAATTAACTAATTAAAGAAATTAAATAATGGAGGAATATAGGGGATGGGGGAAACTTGTACGGAGAAGAATTTTTAGGAATTTATATTTAAAATTTTTAATTAAATGAGATTTTAGGAAAGAAAGGAAGTTCAAAACTCTATAGAATGAAGGAGGGAGAAGGATGAAGGGGCATATTTTGTTTGTGTAACGTTATCTTGCAGAAATATCTACTTAACTGATTTACTTGTGGGAGTTGGGATATTGAGCTCGGAGAGGAGTGGTAGCTCGGCCTTGCGAGGCGATCTGGGAGCTAGTCGAAATATTTGGATAGTGTGTGTGGCCCCCTTGTGCCTCGGGGGGCTAAGGTGGAAGAAGAGTACCACTAGCATTGGCTGGGAGGTACAGGTGAAGTCTCGACGGTCAGCGAGCGAGAGATGCATGGAGCGCGCAGGACGTCATTCGGAACAGGCGATCAGGCAACGATATGCTCTCTTCATTTTTGTATGGTAGAATGTATTAGGACTTATGCTTGGATCTGGTTATTTAATGGAAAAGTAAAATGATCTTTTTTTTAAATTGGTGACTGAAAATTTCCTTAGACTAACTCGATGGTGGTTGACTCCCATGGCCTTTGTCTTCTCGAATGTCATGATCGCCCTGTGTGTTGATTGTGACCTTGAGGTTGTTTAGCCTTCATCCCTAGCTCAACTATCGTCACCTGAGCAGTTGGCTAAGAGCCTGATCTACGGTCATTGCCTTAGCGTTAAAAGACCTATGGATCTCAATGCCCTTCTTTTCTATGTGAGGATGATGATTAAAGGATGAACCTGTTAGCCGACTACCCTTGATATTTTTCCTTGGCTGATTGTTGATTCTGCCATCTGGCAACGACCTCTGCGTGTCGATTATCTTGTGTCCTAGTTGGCTTTCTCTATGCCTTGAATGATAGAACCACTACAATCATTCCATGACCTTTCCCATTGGATCCTTGCATTCTCCTACTGTTGTCTACACTGTATTGGAGTTATAGCAATGGAAAAACGAAATGATTTATGGTCTGAATTTTTATTTTGGGTATTCTAGCAATGAGAAATGAAATGAATTCATCTCTACATTTTACATTTGGTATTCTGGCAATGAAAAACAAAATGATTTCTGGTCTGCATTTTTATTTTGGGTATCTAGCAATGAGAAATGAAATGAATTCATCTCTGCATTTTACATTGGGTATTCTGGCAATGAAAAACGAAATGAATTCATCTCTGCATTTTACATTGGGTATTCTGGAAATGGAGAAATTAAATGATTCCATGTCTGCATTTTTATATTTGGTATTCTGGTAATGGAAAAATGAAATGATTTCTCTATCTGCATTTCATTTTTACTTTGAGGTGAATTCTCCCCTTGAAGAAGACTGCGTCTTGCAGTTAAGAAATGTTGTTTTGAGTACCTTGTTGCCTGGCAATTTCGGCCCTCTCTAGACTGATTTTCATTTTATTGTTGGGGTGATTTTTACCCTTGATCATGAATGAGATATGAATTAACAGAACACTGCTACTGGATCCCTGTGAGTGCCCACGAAATGTTATTTTAAGGCTACGCTTTTACTGTCATTGCCCAGGATTTTACAATTTCTTGATGCTACATTTTTCTTCATGATTGCCAGCAATGTTTTTCCCTTCAAAAGTTGATGGATTTTCTTGTTGGTTGCCCATGATTTTTTCCCTTAAAATGTAATAGAAATTGTTGTTGATTTACCCACGTTTTTTTTTCTTTTAAAGGTTGATATAGATTGTCCTATTTACCCATGATTTTTGTCTTTAAAAACGTTTTCTTAAGCTTGTTCAATTTGCCCACGTTTTAGTTTTTTAGTTCATAAATTTACCTGCTATCAATGACCATGGTTTGGGATTTAAAAAAGGACTGTGCGATGTTGAATTCACCCACATTTTTAGTTTTCAATTCATCCAATTTCTTGTTGTGAATTGACCCCACTTTTCCTTTAAAAACTTGTTTGTGTTTTACTATTGAAGGCCCATGAACTTGCCATGTAAATGCATGGTTGAGGTTGTCGTAAATGCCCACGGTTTTTTCCAACAAAGTTGACTGAAATTGTTGTTCACACCCATGATTTTTGCTGTTAAACTGAGGTCTATGTTGCTGCTTGATTGATCATGAAATGCCTTTAAAACTATGACAGTGTTTCCCCTAAAGGGTGGTCTGCGTCTGCTGTTTATTGGACGAGTTCGCCTTAATAGATGATTGCACCTTTAATCTGTAAACGACCTTGGTTTAGACAACAATATCCTTGGTTACACCCTTAGCCTTAAATTCCTTCTATCTATCTTTATGGTTAAAATTTTTGTCGGACAGTAAGTGTAAGAGTCAGCAGGTTGTACATTAAAGTTGCTATTAGTGTTAGATAGTGCTTGGTACACTAATATTGTTATAGTGTTGAATAATAGTGTTATATTGGAGTTGGTAGCAATGTATATATAATTGTTAAATTGTTAATCAAGATTGTGTTAGATTCTACTCAAGGTTAATCAAGTTCGCAAGTTACTGACTAGTAGTCATTAGGCTTGCTGAATTAATTTGTATTAAAAGTTAATTTGACATACAGTTGTTGTCTAACCTGGAAAATTAGACCCGAAGAATTAGATGGATGTGTATGGACTTAATTTAATTTAATCTTAGATGTTGTGATTTGAATTAGTGAATGTTGTTTATATACTGGCAATTTCTAAAGTTAGATCGTATTAATGTTAGATTATTTGTAGTCAATGTCTAAACCATTATTTAGACTTGCTAGTTGGGATGGTTGGTAACTCGTTGACTAGTGGAATTTAGACTGATTAATTGATTTGTAATTAATGCCATATTAAAACATAGGTATTGACCATTTATCCTTTATTAATGGTTGGGTTGTTGACAAAGTCATTTTTATCTTGCGCTTCCCATTGAGGGCGTTGTTGTTTATTATAAGTAATGTCTGTACTTGGTTATCTAAATGTTTAATGTGATTGGTTTGCTCACTGTAAGGGTTATAGTTACTTGTGTAATTAATTTTAGGTGCGTTGGGTTGTTAGGATGTTTGTCCTTAGCTTAGTAGGCTTGGTCTGCTAGTGTCAGGCGGGATGTAGACACCTCCTTGTTCCTCAGAATAGTCGCTGGCCTTGAGACCTTAAATGGTCAAAAATCGATGGGAAATTGGGCTTGAGCATTGCTTATGTGTCCTGGAGGTCCTAACCATTGCAGGGTAGAACGGGCAGGTAGTCTTTCTTATTCTTCGTTGGTTGAATGTCATACATATCTTCTAGGTGCTTGATGTGCTTTTATGTTAGGTCATTATGTTTGTTGTGGTGTGAGTTGCATGCGTTGTGTTTATCGTCGTGTTACGATGTTGAGTATAATGTCATTTTTACCTTCCTACATACACACACAAAAAAAATAATTTGCACTTGTTATGTGAGGCTTGTTATCATAACGAAATGGGAGGTTCGTTACATGTGGTATTAGAGTGGGTTCAACTCTACAACTGTGGATCGCTAGGATTTCCACTACAGTAAACCTGTGAGTATTAACCCTTGCGTTAAGTAAAAACCTTAACTTGTCCATGTGGTGATCACATTTAGAGGACGCCTCAGAGGTTTGCAATGTGTTGATGTGGAAGGAGGTGCGATGTCTCTAGAAGTTCCCGCAACCTCTGAGTCAAACCCCCAAGGGGAAGCAGAAGTCCTTGGGCTAGATTCGCTAGTTCTAAGGGAAGATGATGGCCATACAAGGCCCTTCTAGTTTTTATCAAGGGGCCTAGATTCACCATCGATACTGAGTTGAGGCAAGGGCATCTATAGCCCAGAAGGTCCACAACATGCCCTAGCAAGTATTGTTTACTTCCAGCAAGGACAAGAGAGAGTTCAGTTCTAGCATCCACGAGTGTCACGAACAACGGTGTCGTCGAGGAATGGTTGTAGAGGAAGGCGTGGTGCTTCACACTTCACGTTTAAGACCTCCAGCATGAAGTCCACATGGTGGTATTTCAACTGAAGGAGAGCACTCTTCTATGACGGAAGATGCTACTACCAATTTTGAACCTGACCGTAGATGACGTGTCATGGGAACGGTTCCAAGAGTAGTATATTTCTGAGGAATTCGTTAAACATCAACTCAAACAAGTTCGATGCCTTGTGGCAAGTCAATCACACGGTGCTCAAGTGCGAGGCCCATTTTAGAGTGTTTATGTATGCTCTGCATATTTTCCCAGGAACTTAAGGTCAAGAAGTTCAAGTTTGGCCTTATTGTTAGAATTTAGCTTCTACTTTGGGTACCAGTATTACTGGACTGAAGAAAGTATGTTGGATGTGTGGGGATGCACACTACCAATGCGACTACCTAGTGGAGAGCATTAGTGCGTCCGAATCAACCAGACCCACTACCATGGGAGATATGGGCAAGGCCCATTGGATTCATGCAACGGTGAATAACCATGAGGCATAGCATCAGTCAACTATGATCTAGATGACAGGTACCATCGCTGACCAGACCCTTAGTACTTTGATAGATCCCGGTGCTACCGAGAGTTTCATTTCTGGTGCAGCGTTAAAAATGATTAAGGTAAAGGCAGTCGAACATGATGAGTTTAGCTTTGTAGATATGGCTTCGAGAGCCAAACATAAGGTTGGAGGAAGGTTTACGCACTATACTGTTAACCTGGGAGAGTTTGTCACGAGGGCCACCCTGTACGTCATGATCTTAGGATCTTATGGCATTGTGATTGGTATGGATTGGTTGGAATCGCATGAGGCGATAATCAACTATAAGACGAAACGATTGAGCTTGGTCGATAATGAGGGACAAATATGTGTGATTGTAGGTCGGAACCAGGGAGTCTCCCTGAGGTTCATGTCTTCCTTGCAACTTCGGAAGAGCATGTGAAAGGGGTGCAAGATTTATGCGATCCTTGCGTTAAACAAGAAGGGAGTAGTAGAAGGTCTAGAACACCTTCTAGTGGTGAGAGAGTTTGCGAACGTGTTTTCAGAGGAGTTAACTAGGATGCCACCGGAGAGGGAATTAGATTTTACCATAGACCTAAAACTGGGGACTGAACCGATAGCAAGAAATCCTTATCGCATGTCGACCCTGGAGTTACAAGAGTTGAAAATGCAACTGAAGGAGTTGTTGGACCTGAGACTGATACGTCCTAGTGTGTCACTGTGAGGTGCACTAGTTGTTTTCATACAAAAGAAGGATGGATCGTGGAGGCTCTGCATTGACTACCATCAATTGAACAAGTAAATGATCAAGAATCAATATTTTTTGTCGAGGATTATTGATCTATTCGATCAAATGAAGGGCGTGACGATGTTCTCCAAGATCGATTTGCAATCAGGGTATCACCAGTTATGGATCAAGGAGGATGATGTCCCCAAGACCGCCTTTAAGATGATGTTTGGACATTTCGAGTTTACTTTTTTACCGTTTGTACTGACAAACGCCCCAGGTGTATTTATGAGTTTGATGAATGGGGTATTCCGTGAGTACTTGGACAAGTTCCTCCAAGTATTCATTGACGATATTTTAATTTACTCTCGGACGACGAAGGAGAATGATGAGCACTTGCACTTGGTACTTCAATGTCTGTGAGAGCACTAATTGTATGGGAAGTTATCCAAATGCTCATTTTATCAATCGAAGATCCACTACTTAGGGCACGTCATCTCGGTGAATGTATCGTTGTGGATCTAGCGAAGGTCGAGGCCATTATGGAATGGCCTGCGCTGACGAATGTCCCGAAAGTGCGTAGCTTCATGGGTTTAGCAGGATACTATCGATGGTTTGCCGAGGGATTTTAGAAGATAGAAAATCCGATCATGGAGTTGCAGAAGAAGAACAAGAATTTTTTTTGGACCGAGAAAATCACAGAAGAATTTCGGAGGCTCACGAAGTTGTTGAAAACAACAACGATACTAAAGGTCCCTGACATGGACACGGACTTCTTGGTATGGATTGACGCATCGAAGGAATTCTTAGGAAGAGTCTTGATGCAAGATGGACGAGTGATCGCTTACATTTAAAGGAGACTGAGAAGGCATGAGAAGAACTACATGACGCATGATTTGGAGTTGTTAGCCATCGTATATTCCTTGAAGATTTGGAGACACTACCTTATTGGATGAAACTTTGAGCTAAAGAATGACCACTGTGGACTACAACACCTCTTTACGTAAAGCGACCTGAACGCGCAAATTTCTTAGCGAGTATGACTTCGAGATTACTTACATAAAAGGAATAGTGAACCGAGTGGTAGACGCATTGAGTCAGAGACCGTGCATCTTTTTGATGCTACCTATTGAGACGAATCTACGTAAAAATATTCTAACTTTACAGCGTGACAATGACTAGTACAAAAAGGTCAAAGGTTTTATCGGACAAAACACAATGATGGCACCACGATTGAAGGATTTTCTTTTGATAGTGATGGTTATTGAGGTTTAAAAATCCGATCTACGTACCACTGAACGACGAGTTTAGGATGTTGATCTTGAGCGAGGCTCATAGAGCAGTTTACATGGCTCACCCGAGAGTCAAGAAGATGAGGGAAGACCTTAAACCCTTATTGTTATGGAAGGGAATGAAGGTAGACATAGTCAACTATGTGGCCAGATGTCTAGAATGTCAATAGGTAAAGGTTGAACATAGACACCCAGTAGGATTACTACAACCACACGCTATTCCTGAATTGAAATGGAAGGTTATTTCGATGGATTTTATTGTTGGATTTCCAATGATGGCAAGGAGACATGACTCGATTTTGTATTAGTAGACACTCTGACGAAGAGTGCTCACTTTATTCCTATGCGTATGATGTAGCAGGCACCTAACGTAGCAATTTTGGATGAGTTTTCAAGAGGCCTTGGGAACCCAACTTAACTTTAGTACTGTATATCACTCGGAGACTGACAGGTAGACCGAACGAATGAACCAGACCTTGGAGGAAATGTTGCGCATGTATGTGATGAACCAACAAAAGGGTTGGGAAGGATTCTTGCCACTGGTGGAGTTCGCTTACAACAAAAGTTACGAGAGCACCATTAAGATGGTGCCTTTCGAGTTTCTCTACAGGCGACTGTGTTGAACACCTTTGAGTTGGGATCAACTTGAGGATAGGGTCCTAGTGGGACCAGAAGTGATCCAAGAAATGGAAGAGAAAGTGAAAACAATAAGACAAAGGATCCAGGAAGCGTAGGATTGACAGAAGAGTTATGTTGGTGTGTGTTATGTCGACCATAGTTACGATGTGGCGATCAAATATTCTTGCGGTTGAAATTACATAAGAGTTTGATCCAGTTGGAAAAAGGGGGTAAACTATCTCCTAGGTTCATGGTAACCTACGATATTGTGGAAAGGAGAGTCTCATGACTTTTGACTAGCCTTGTGGATTCCTGAGGCGTATGCATGATGTCTTTCACATCTCTATGTGAGACTTTATGATTAGTGATCCTACACATGTTTTGACTTGAGCACCTTACGGTGTCGGATGAGGGTGCGCTCACGGCTGAGATAATCTGCATCCTAGATAATCACATTCGACAGCTACGATGTCGAACAATAGAGCAGGTCAAGATCCAATGGGATAGCTATAGTCCACACTCAGCGACCTGGGAAGATGCATCTGATATGCACCAACAGTTTCCATTTTGTTTGATAGATAGACTTATGATACTATGATACAAATTATTTTGGCATTTATACCAGGAAACTTCGGGATGAATTTTAGACCAAGAGGGGGTGTATGTAACATCCCTCTCTTGCGCACTGAGTGAACTTAATCTTTGAGGACACTTTCTCGCATGTGATCCAGATTATTATGCTATTAAAACATTGATTTGATTATGAGGTGTTATGGATTGATGACATGTTGTTTTACTGCATTGACATAGACAGGTGCTATTGATTTGGTTTTACTGAGTTTGCATGATTTTGGAGCTCAAGGATGTAGGGGCATCGATGGAACCCCTTGGACTCCGAATCGAGTCAGGGAGTGTACCATTGGGGTTTGATTATTTGACTATGATATTAGTGCATCTGATTAGATGATATGATATGGATATGTTATGACATGATTTGTTGATGATGCAAGTTGACGATAGCTTTTCGACCAGACTCACATGTGGAGTAAAGGGGTCATGCACGACTACTAGAGATGTTAAGGGAGAGGTGTGGAAAGCAGCCCTGCCACAACCTACTAGCACTCCCACCATGGATCGAAATGTAGGTTAACGTTTACCTAGTTCGAGAGGACCCACAATGTCATGAGGGAAGACTATGATAGTCGCTCACGATGATTCTAAGGGGCACACAATAAGGCAGGGGCCTTATTCCTTAGAGGCCCTTAGTCTCCCATAAATTCACCTAGCAGAGAATTGACTCCAGGGGTTTTTTATTTCTACCGAGTAAGTCAAGAGGCGAGTGGCACCATTGGAGCATGCGGTGCATCCTGAAGGGCACATCGTGCAAGAAAAATGGAAATAAGCGAGTGGCACCCTTGGAGCACATAGTGCGTCCTGAAGGGCACATCGCGCAAGGGAACAGATGAGGTGAGTGGCACCCTTGGAGCACCTAGTGCATCCTGAAGGGAAAATCGTTTTTTTTTTATAAATGAATGAAACTAGACGACCTTAGGATGAACAATTTGATAAGAATTTAAGAAAAAAAAAACTTTTTCCCTAGTAAAATGTCACCCATCACAAAAAATTAAGGTCTAGGTCTAAATCATGCTAGTAGGTAAAATTTTATCTTTGTTTATAAAAAAAAAATGATATATAAACACACACACACACATATCTATATCTATATCTATATATATATATATATATATATATATATAATAAAATTAAAAACAAATTAAATAAAGAGTATGATCTTTGTTAAATCTTGTAACATGGAGGGAGTAAGAAATTTAATTTATTCCAAAAATCTGTTGGAATAAAATTAAAAAAAAATGGAATTAATCATTCTATTATTTTTGATATATTAAATGAGAAAAGGGAAAAGGGGTTAATTTCCACACCTGCCTTTTTGAATTCTAAGTAAAAAGGGGAAAGAGGGAAAATCTAAAATTTTAGGAAACTAGGAAAAGATGTAAACATAAAAAGGAAAAAAGGGGAACTTAAGGGAAAAAGCGGAAAGTCAACTTAGCAAAGAATATACCATTTAAGAGCTTTCTAATTTAAACTGAATTAGCAATTTAATAATAGGGAAAGCCTTTAAAACCTGTAAGGGAATTTGGGGACACCTAGGAGTGATTCTAGGAGTAACTGTAGGTGGGTGAGGAAAATAAGATAATTAACTAATTAAAGAAATTAAATAATGGAGGAATGTAGGGGATGGGGGACAATTGTATGGAGAATAATTTTCAGGAATTTATTTTAAATGTTTTTAATTTAAATGAGATTTTATGAAAGAAAGGAAGTTCGAAACTCTATATAATGAAGGAGGGAGAAGGATGAAGGGGCATCTTCTGTTTGTGTAATGTTATGCTGCAGAAATATCCACTTGACTGATTTACTTGTGGGAGTTGGGATACCCAGCTAGGAGAGGAGTGGTAGCTCGGCCTTGTGAGGTGAGCTGGGAGCTAGTCAAAATCTCTGGATAGTGTGTGTGTCCCCTTTGTGGCACGGGGGGCTAACGGGGAAGAAGAGTACCCCTATCATTGGCTGGGAGGTACCAGTGAAGTCTCGAAGGTCGACGAGTGGGAGCAACACAGAGCGTGCAGGATGTCATTTAAGGTGGGCGATCAGGCAACGATACTCTCTCTTCATTTTTGTATGGTAGAATGTATTAGGACTTATGCTCGGATCTTCTTATTTAATGTAAAAGTAAAATGATGTTTTTTTTAAATTGGTGACTGAAACTTTCCTTAGCCTAGCTCGATGGTGGTTGACTCCCATGGCCTTTGTCTTCCTACATGTCATGACCACCCTGTGTGTTGATTGTGACCTTGAGGTTGTTTAGCCTTCGTCCCTAGCTCACTAGTCCTCGCCTGAGTAGTCGTCCAAGAGCCTCATATACGGTCATCGCCTTAGCGTTAAAAGACCTATGGATCTCAACGCCATACTTTTTTGTGCGAATATGATGATCAAATGATGAACCTGTTAACCGACTACCCTTGATGTTTGTTCCTGGCTGATTGTTGATTCTGCCATCTGGCAACGACCTCTGCATGTGGATTATCTTGTGTCCTGGTTAGTTTTCTCTATGCCTTGATTGATGGAACCCCTACAATCATTCCATGACCTTTCCCATTGGATTCTTGCGTTCTCCTACTGTTGTCTGCATTGTATTGGAGTTATAGCAATGGAAAAATGAAATGATTTCGGGTCTGCATTTTTATTTTGGGTATTCTGGCAATGAGAAACGAAATGACTTCATCTTTGCATTTTACATTGGGTATTCTAGAAATGAAAAACAAAATGATTTATGGTCTTCATTTTTATTTTGGGTATCTGGCAATGAGAATCGAAATGAATTCATCTCTGCATTTTAGATTGGGTATTCTGGCAATGAAAAACGAAATGAATTCATCTCTACATTTTACATTGGGTATTCTGGCAATGGAAAAATGAAATGATTCCATGTCTGCATTTTTATATTTGGTATTCTGTCAATGGAAAAATGAAATGATTTCTCTGTCTACATTTCATTTTTACTTTCAGGCAAATTCTCCCCTTGAAGAAGACTGCGTCTTGCGGTTAAGAAATGATGTTTTGAGTACCTTGTTGCCTGGCAATTTCGCCCCTCTCTGGACTGATTTTCGTTTTATTGTTGTGGTTATTTTTACCCTATATCATGATTGAGATATGCATTAACAGAACACTGTTATTGGATCCCTGTGAGTGCCCACAAAATGTTATTTTAAGGCTACATTTTTACTATCATTGCCCACGATTTTATAATTCCTTGATGCTACATTTTTCTTCCTCATTGCTAGCTGTGTTTTTCCCTTTGAAAGTTGACGGATTTTTTTATTGGTTGCCCATGATTTTTTCCCTTAAAATGTAATAGAGATTGTTGTTGATTTACCCAGGTTTTTTTTTTCTTTTAAAGGTTTATATAGATTGTCGTATTTACCCACGATTTTTGGCATTAAAAATGTTTGCGTGAGCTTGTTGAATTCACCCACATTTTAGCTTTTTAGTTCATAAATTTACCTGCTATGAATGACCACAGTTTGGGACTTAAAAATGGACTGTGTGATGCTGAATTGGCCCACGTTTTTAGGTTTCAATTCATCCAATTTCTTGCTGTGAATCGACCCCCTTTTTCCTATAAAAACTTGTTTGTGTTTTACTGTCGAAGGCCCATGAACTTTCCATTTAAATGTGTGGCTAAGGTTTCCGTAAATGCCCAAGGTTTTGCCCAACAAAGTTGACTGAAATTGTTGTTCACACCCATGATTTTTGTTGTTAAACTGAGGTCTGTGTTGCTGCCTGATTGATCATGAAATTCCTTTAAAACTGTGACAGCGTTGCCCTTAAAGGGTGGGATGCATCTGTTGTTGATTGGATGAGTTCGCCTTAATAGCTGATTGTGCTTTTAATCTATAAACGACCTTGGTTTAGACAACAATATCCTTGGTTACACCCTTAGCCTTAAATTCCTTCTATCTATCTTTATGGTAAAACTTTTTGTCGGACAGTAAGTGTAAGAGTCAACAAGTTGTACATTAAAGTTGCTATTACTGTTAGATAGTGCTTGGTACACTAATATTGTTATAGTGTTGAATAATAGTGTTATATTGGAATTGGTAGCAATGTATATATAATTGTTGAATTGTTAATGAAGATTGTGTTAGATTCTACTCAAGGTTAATCAGGTTCGCAAGTTACGGACTAGTAGTCATTAGGCTTGCTAAATTAATTTGTATTAAAAGTTAATTTGACATACAGTTGTTGTCTAACCTGAAAAATTAGGCCCGAAGAATTAGATGGATGTGTATGGACTTAATTTAATTTAATCTTAGATGTTGTGATTGGAATTAGTGAATGTTGTTTATATATTGGCAATTACTAAAGTTAGATCGTATTAATGTTAGATTATTTGTAGTTAATGTCTAAACTGTGATTTAGACTTGCCAATTGGGATGGTTGGTAACTCATTGACTAACGGAATTTAGACTGATTAATTGATCTGTAATTAACGCCATATTAAAACATAGGTATTGACCATTTACCCTTGATTAATGGTTGGGTCATTGACGAAGTCATTTTTAGCTTGTGCTTCCCATTGAGGGTGTTGTTTATTATAAATAATGTATGTACTTGGTTATGTAAACGTTTAATGTGATCATTTTTCTCACTGTAAGGGTTCTAGTTACTTGTGTAATTAATTTTGGGTGCATTGGGTTCTTAGGATGTTTGTCCTTAGCTCAACAGGCTTGGTCTGCTGGTGTCGGGCGGGATGTAGACACCTCCTTATTCCTCAGAATAGTCGCCATCCTTGAGACCTTAAATGGTCAAAATCGATGGGAACCTGGGCTTGAGCATTGCTTATGTGTCATGGAGGTCCTAACCATTGCAGGGTAGGATGGGCAGATAGTCATTCTTATTCTTCGTCGATTGAATGTCATACATTGCTTCCAGGTGTTTGATGTGCTTTTATGTTAGGTTGTTATGTTTGTTGTGGCGTGAGTTGCATGTGTTGTTTTCATTGTCGTGTTGCGATGTTGAGTATAATGTCATTTTTACCTTCCTACATACACACACACAAAAAAAATAAAATTACACTTGTTCTGTGAGGCTTGTTATCATAACGAAATGGGAGGTTTGTTACAATATTATAACTATGCTATAATATTATAACTATGTTATATTATAGCATAGTTATAATATAACATAGTTATATTATAACATAGTTATATTATAACTATATTATAATATAACATAGTTATATTATAACATAGTTATATTATAACTATATTATAATATAGCATTGTTATATTATAACAATATTATATTATAACATAGTTATAATATAACTATGCTATATTATAACATAATTCTAATATAACATAGTTATATTAGAACTGTGTTATATTATAACATAGTTATATCAGAACTATGTTATATTATAACATAGTTATATTATAACTATGTTATAATATAATATTGTTATAATATAACATTGTTATATTATAACATAGGTTTATGTTTTTTTTAGATTTGAATGAATTTTGTTTTTTGTGTAAATTTTATTTTTTAAATGTTTTTGATATAAATTTTAATTTTTTTTTGTTGTAGTTTTAAGGTTTTTCAATTTACTTCTATTAATTTTTATTTAAATTTTGTATTAATATTTTTATTTTAAGTTTCTTAATTTGTTTTTCTTTTTGGTATGTTTTTAAATATTTTAAGGTTTTTCCAACTTTTTAA
>ML783511.1:213695-253585 GCA_009831015.1 Picea engelmannii
AATATGTCTAAAACCCATGTAATCATGAAAATGGTTTAATGTAAGGGTGTGGGAAAGCGAAATATGGTTAAAAGTGAAGTGAAAGTGACTTGAAAGTTAAGTGAAAGGTTGGTAAAAAGATGGTACTTTGGCGACTCAACATATATCCTTAGAAGATATTTCT
This sequence comes from Picea engelmannii, assembly GCA_009831015.1. Taxonomy (NCBI): domain Eukaryota; kingdom Viridiplantae; phylum Streptophyta; class Pinopsida; order Pinales; family Pinaceae; genus Picea; species Picea engelmannii. The sequence goes on from ML783511.1 coordinate 213,859, forward strand.
TAATACGAAGATGCATAGTTGATCTACATAAGAATACTATTTTTCCTTATGCTCTTTCTGTTATTATCCTTTATATAAAAAAGTCTTACTCATTTACACTCAATGTTGCTTGAAGATTGATTATGTAGAGTAGATCATTAATTTCACTATAATGAATTGATGGTTAAGTATCCTGGTAATCCAGTTTTGAATAGCAATGTATGATTGAATTAATGAGAATTAGATACTTCCTTGTTCGTCATAAAATTATACAGTCCTAAGAACTTAAGTGGTCAAAATCAATCGGATGAATCCTGGATTTGAGTGTTTCTTATGTGTCTTGGACATCCTAATCCTATAGGAGAGGTTGGGTAGGTAGTTTCCTTATGTTATGATTTTGAGATATGGTTGATTGAATAATACTGATGTTGCTTTCTGTTGATTGTGATGAAATTGATTGAGTAGTTATAAATTTTCATCGTGTCACATGTCACTTTTACTAATGATTGTTCCAAAATATATATATATTTACATATTTGTACATCACTAGTTGTTGTCATAATGGAGGGGTCGTTACATATGGCATGAGAGCTAGTTCAACCCTTCCAAATTGGACTGTTACGCCTTCCACTATGTTAGACAAATGATTAAAATCACATCACTAATAAATTTTGATATTGTCCATGCCACAATAATGGTTACAGGACATTGGATGAGTATATGTCATGGTGTGGGGAGATGAGGTATGCCTCCTCTGAGTGTATCCACACCAAAGGAATCTAATACTCAAAAGTATGAGAAGACTATTGAGAAGGAGCAAGTCAATGTGGGAGATACGGTATGTATGATGAGATCCTTTCATAGTATGTTAGAGGATTTGATCATTCAGCTTTATCAGGATGAGGGTAGGACATCTGGACCTAATAAAGACTCACAACACCCTCCAATAGTTAGCAGTAGTGTACTTAGGGAACTCAAGAAAGTTAAGTTTATGAGCTTATGAGAGCCATGGAAGGCTCTGCTTCCCACGAAGGGTTGGAGAATATGGTGATTTTCTTCACACTTTGTGATTATACCTCTGACATGAAGCTCTACATTGAGGTCTTTGAACTAAAAGGGAGTGCTCTTTGATGGTGAAAGATGCTCCTACCTCTACTAAACATGTTTTTCAAATATGTGTCATGGGATTTGTTCAAGGAACGGTTTTGGGGAGAGGTAATTGTCTGAGGAATTCATTGAGTACAAGCTTAATGAGTTCAACGTGTTATGACATGGTGGTCGTATGGTGCCATAGTATGAGGCCAAATTCATGGATTTGCTAAGGTATGCACCATATCTAAACAAAGAGAATATAAAGGTTTAACAAGATTGTGTTCAACCATAAATTAAACATTCGTGTGAAAGTGAGGATCCTAATGCCTCAGACGTTGCATGATGTAGTGAAAAAGGCCCTCATAGCTGAAGAATATCTGACCAGTAAGGATTAGGTTAGGACTCCTACAACACCGACTTGACAGATGACCTTGGGAGTGCAACAACATTAGACTCCATATTAACAAGCATTAGGGCATCGATATATGCCTAGATGACCTATGTTCATGACACCACAATGACTGAATACTTAGAAGAGGACTCCCTATAGGTGATCACAACATCAAAAGCAACATCGCCCGCAACAGTAGTAGTTTAGGCATGTTCAGCAAAAAAAAACAGTATCTCAAACTAGTAGGCCAATAGATTCTACTTCAGGGACCAGGACTATTGGACTGAACAATTTATTTTGGACATGTGGAGAGCCACATTACCAGTGATACTATCCTATTGAAAAGGCGAGAGTAGTTGGATCAGTAGGACCCACTACAGTGGCAGATTTGGGTAAGTCCTACAAGATTCATGCAACGATGAATAACCTCCAGGTCAAGCACCAATTCACTGTGCTTGAGACATAAGGTAAAATCACTGACAAAAAATTTAGTATTTTTTTATATCAAAGTGTTATAGAGAGATTTATTTCTAGTGCAACGCTAAAGAGAATTAAGGTAAAGGGAAGTTGAGTAGAAAGAGTTTGGATACATATAAATGTATTCAGGTGGAAAACAAAAAGTTGTAGGAAAGGTTACAAAATGTAGCATTAACTTGGAAGATTTTGTAACGAAGGCCAACCTATGTTTCATGATCTTAGGATATTATGACATAGTGATTGGTATGGACTCATTGGAATCACATGATGTGATACTCAACTATAAGATGAAACAATTCAGTTTGACATATGATGTGAGACATAGATGAGTGATTGTAGGAAGGAGCCGAGGAGTGTCCTCGAGGTTCATTTCTTCCCTACAACTACAGAAGAGAATGTGCAAGGGATGTAAGTTAGATGCAATCTTATCACTAAACGAGAAAGGAGAGGAGAAAGGATTAGAAAACCTTCCAGTAGTATGAGAGTTTGAAGAAGTGTTTCCATAAGAATTACCAGGTTTACCGCCTAAAAGGGAGTTGGATTTTACAATTGAATTGAAACTTGGAACTGAACCGATAGAAAGAAATCCTTATCGGATGCCAACGTCTGGATTATAGGAGTTGAGAATGAAATTGAAGGAATTGTTGGACTTGTGAATTAGATGTCCAAGTGTACCTCCTTGGGGTGCACCAATTATTTTAGTAACAAAGAAGGATGGATCTTGGAGTCTTTTTATTGACTACCATCAATTGAACAAAGCAATGATCAAGAACCAATATCTGCTGCCAAGAATGGACTATTTGTTTAATCAGATGAAAGAAGCGGCAGTGTTTTCAAAGATTGACTTGAGATCATGATATCACCAGCTGTAAATTAAAGAAGAAGATATCCCTGAGACCGCATTTAAGATGAGATTCAAACACTATGAGTTTACAATTTTACCGTTTGTAGTCACGAATGCCCGAGGGGTATTCATGAGCTTGATGAATGGGTTGTTTCGTGAATGCTTAGAAAAGTTTGTTCAAGTATTTATTGATGACATAATGATTTATTCGTGGATGAAAGAGGAACATAACGAACATTTAATACTGGTACTACAATGTCTATGAGAAAACAAATTGTGTGGAAAACTATAGAAATGTTCTTGTTACCAATCGAAGATTCATTACTTGGGACATATCATATCTGGAGAAGGTATCGTTGTGGATCCAATAAAATTAGAGGCTATTATGGAATGGTTTGCACTAAAAAATGTACAATAAGTACATAGATTTATGGGTATATCAAGATAATTCCGACAGTTTGTTGAAGGTTTTTCAAAGATAACAAATACGATCACAACACTGCATAAGAAAAACAAGAATTTTTTATGGACCGAGAAATGCGTGAAATCATTTCAAAGGCTCAAGGGGTTGTTGAAAACAACATTGATAATGAAATTCCCTGACATGGACAAGGTATTATTGGTATCCAGGGATGCATCCAAGGAAGGTTTAGGAGGAGTTTTGATGAAAGGAGGTCGAGTGATTTCTTACATTCCAAGGAAATTGAGAAAGCATGAGGAGAACTAGGCAACGAATGACTTGGAATTATTTGCAATTGTATATTCCTTGAGAGTTTTGAGACACTATCACATTGAATGAAAATTCTAATTAAATACATATCATTGTGGATTGTAGCACATATTCACATAGAGTGAATTGAACGCCCGACAAAGGCGTTGGTCAAAATTACTTAGCGAATATGACTTCAAGATTAGATACATAAAAGGTATGGTGAACAAAGTGGTAGATGCATTGAGTCAGAGGCCATGCATATTATCGGTAATACCTCTTCATATGAATCTTTGAGAAAATATTATAACTATATAGATTAACGATGAATTGTATAAATAGGTTAATGAAAATATTAGACAAGATACCATGATAGTACCAAAGATTGAAGGTTATAAATTGGACAATGATGGATTGTTGAGGTATAAAAACATAATTTATGTACCAACTAATGACAAATTAAGAATTTTGATCATGAGGGAAGCACACCGAGAAATGTACATGCCACGTGGATCATTCGAAAGTCATGAAGATGAAGGAAGAACTTAAGAATTTACTATTCTCGAAGGGAATGAAAGAAGACATGGTTAGTTACGTGGCCCAATTTCTAGAATGTCAGTAAGTGAAAGTTGAACATAGACATTCGGTAGGATTACTATAGCCACACGTCATTCTAGAATCAAAATGGGAGGTCATTTCGATGGAATTTATACTTGGTTTTCCAATGATGACAAGGATACATGACTTGATGTTCATGGTAGTTGATGCTCTGATGAAGAGTGCACATTTTATTCCTCTACGTATGACGTATCAGGCACTAGACATAGCTAAATGTTTTGTCAATGAGATTGTAGTTTTACATGGTGTGCCAAAAAGGATCATATTCGATCAAGGATCAATGTTTACATGATGATTTTGAACCAGTTTCCAAGAGGCTTTTGGAACACAACTGAACTTTAGTACAACATATCACCCTAAGATAGATGGGAAGATAGAAAGAACAAACCAAATTTTTGAGGACATGTTGTGTATGTATGTAATGGACCAACAAAAATGTTGGGAATATTTCTTTCCACTAGTAGAGTTTGAATACAACAAAAACTATCAAAGTACCATTAATATGGAACCGTTTGAGTTTCTTTACGAGAGACCATGTCGGACACCATTGAGTTAGGATCAACTTGAGAATAGGGTCCTGGTAGAACCAGAAGTGATCCAAGAAAGGGAAGAGAAAATGAAATCGATAAGACAAATAATTAAAGAAGAGAAATGTTGGTAGAAGAGTTATGCATATGCGCATCGTGTTGACTGTAGTTATGAAGTTGGCGACCAAGTTTTCTTGTGGGTAAAACTGCACAAGAGTTCGATGAAGTTTGGGAAGGGTCATAAACTCTCTCCTAGGTTTGTGGCACCTTTCGAAGTAGTGTAAAAGAAAGGACTCATGGGTTATCAACTATCCTTGCTTGATTCTTTGAGACGTATGCAAGATGTTTTCACATATATGTTTGGAGACATTATGTTAGTGATCCTACACATGTGATTGACATGAGTTCCTTGTAGGTGTCATACGAGGGTGTTCTCAAGAAATATCCAATCTGCATTCTATACCATCACATTCAACATCTATGACGTTGAAGAGTTGATCAGGTCAAGGTCATGTCATACAATTATAGTCCACACTCGGCTCCCTAGGAGGATGCATATGATATGTGTCAACAATTTCCTTACTTGCTTGATAGATTATACATATAGGTCTTGTCAGATACTTCTATTTAATTCATTTTATATAATGTACAACTTTGGGATGAATTTTAAAACAAGAGTGGGTGTATGTAACATCCCTCTCTACTAATCACATGTTATCGACTTATTCTTGAGGACACTTGCATGCAAGTGATTCGATTATAGTAGAGTGTTATTGTTTTTTACTATGGATTTTCATGATGATGTTAATGGATTGTGATTTATTGTTACTTGATATATGTATTGACATAATATATTAAAAAGTTTACCTATGTGTGCAAGACACATGATAGATTATAGATGTTTATGGCATAAATGGACCTCCTTGGACTCCAAATTAAGTCAGGGAGTGGATTGTATTGGTTTGATTATTTCATTTATGCATATGTGACATATGATTGATTATAGTATGATTTTGTATATGGATAATTGATAGCCTTTTCTTGATCGATGCAGGCTGATGAATTCTTACTAATCCGACTCACATAAGTATTAAAGGGGCCATGCACAAAAAACTAGACATTGAGGAAGAGGTGTGGTAGAGTCCCTGTCACAACCTACTAGCACTCCCTTCGTTGCTTGAATTGTAGGTTAACGATTACCTAGTTCGAGAGCTCCACGATATTGTGAGGGAGGACTGAGACAGTTGCTCATGAATATTTCTAAGGGGTGCGCAATAAGGAAGATTCCTTATTCCTTAAAATCCCTTAGTCTTTAACAACATCACCGAGTGGAGTGTTGAATCCAATGGTTGGATGAACTACCAAAACCAGTCAAAAGGTGAGTGGCACCCTTGGAGCATAGGAGTGTGTCTTGAAGGGCATGCCACATAATTTAAAAAGAAACTTGAGTCAATGAATCTAGGTGGCCTAGAAAATAATAAATTGATTTGACATTGTAGGATTTAAAATAATTAACTAACGAGTAATTTTATTAATTATAAATCCCCATAAAATTCTAAGCCTATTCTAAGACAATGGCTACATGTAAGTTTAGTTATGGTACTAAAATAAAATATCAGAGATAAATCAATCTAAAGAAAAAGTAAGATAAATATAAAGATTTGATATAATCCACATGTGTGCAAGAAAATACCAAAATGGAATTTTAAAATTAGAAAGGAATAAAGCATGATAGAATAGGTGTACACATAGAATCGTATCTAGAATATAGCTACCACTCGTCTAACTAGAATAAGAATCCTATTTTAGCTCTAACACAGATTTAGTAGGGAGTCAGTCATTAAATGAGAATCCAGGAAAAAAGAGACAATTATGAGCGATTTACGGAACACATTTGGGAATGTGAGGGAAACGGAATTTTAATTAAAATAAAATATGTAATTACTTGTGCAACTTGGGGAGAGGGTGAATAATCCTAATTTATTTAATTTAGAAAATAATTAATTTTGCATGTGGACATGCGTTAGTAAGGAAATTCCTATAAATAAAACCGTCTAGATGGGAAAGGGATCACATCGGTTATTGGTGAAGTTATGCTTCCAAAATCTTTGACAGGTTTTACTTGTGAGAGTTGGGATACCAAGATTTATCTAGAGTGGTGGATGTACCTTGCAAGGCAAGCTTGGAGGTAGAGTATTTTTTGGTTTGTGTGTGCTTGGCCTCTTTGTGGCTCAGGGGGATAAGGGGGAAGAAGAGTACCCTTAGCATTGGCTGGGAGGTACCAATGACGTCCCAACAATTAAAAAGTAGGAGGTAGGAAGGAGCACCATTTGTTGAAGAACATATTGGATTCATTTTCACTGGATAAAATATTCTTATTTGAGTTTTGTAACTTCAATAAGTTTAAATTGTAAATATAGTTTAGAATTTCCAAGCCTGTGATTTAAATATGATATCAAATTGGTAATTTCTTGATGGATTTGTGTATTCAAACAAAATAATTTCTTGAATGTGATGTCATTTCAGTTTATCAACTAAAAAATTGGAAAAATTGTGTTAGCTCCTTTTCCATTTTTCCAATCCTTTTGATTCTATTGCTCGTTGATGTCTGAGATTTCTTTTTTGGATCGTTAGAAATTATTGAATCGGTGTGAATAGATTCAATTACCCAAATGAAATTTATTCTTGATCGCTACCATTGGCATGCATTGCAAAATTTAAATTTAGTCATCAGTTCTTTTATTTGTGATTGGATGTTTTTTGGATATTGATTATGTTGGAATTTCATGTTGATTGTCCTTTCATTTTTGCAACCAATTTTCCTTGTTACTTGAATATTGTTAATATTCTCATCAATTGAATAGGTTAGAGTTACGATTATTTATCTATAGTGATGTAACGACCCATCGTCATGACTAAAAGCAACTCAATGCAAAAGTTTTTTTTTTTTTTTAAGCAAGATGACAACAGTTAAATAAAACAACTTCACGATGAACTCAACACAAACATATTAGGAAACATTCAACAACAACTTAGCATAATATCACATCATGCAACTGGATGAAACATGGGATAATCAATAGATAGATAACAATGACTACCAACCTAACACAAGAAAGACAACACCTACAAGCTAAAGGATAACATCAACAACCCGACACAACGACTTGACGACCAGTAAATAGAAAACCTCTACGGATTGAAAAAACAAATGCATTGATGCATTACAGAACTAAGTGCCAACATCAATTACAATGAACAAGCAACCAGATCGGGAAGCACAAGACTCTGAACATGTTATCATTTGCATCTATCGATCAGGGTGTGCAATGATCACTTCATCAAGAATCATGTCATCACAAGGAGATAGGCATGGCAGTAACCATGGCGTGACACAACATATCTATACCTTTAACCCAATCTAAATCCCTCGTGCTAGGAGACCGGATCATTTTTCAAAATACACGAAGACTATACCCATGCACCCAAGAAACAAGTGGACAAGATGCAAGGTGACATCACTCAAAATGAAATTGCACAATTAACCAAGGGATTTCTTGTTTCCTACAAGGCCCACATGTGTGGTGAAACAACTATGGACAACCACCCATCACAATTCGACTTAAGGAACAAAGTGCATAGTGACCAAACAAATATTAAACCAATAAAACCTCAACCATTATTTTTTTGCAAGATATTGAACTATTATGCCAATAAACCATAAACCATCAACTGTTAATCATTATGTCTAAGGGCGAATGAGTGAACTATTATCATTGCAATTAATCGAGTAATCTATTACCAATGCAATTAAGTCATTAATCTCTTACCATTGCAACATTCAAAATGTCATGGAAAAAGTTAAGGGATTGATATATAAGATTGATAATTACACCATTTCTATATAAAAACACTTAATCTATTGTTTTCATATGTCATAAGACACATATATAAAACCATTGACATATAAAAACAATTAATCAAGTTGTGGTACAAATCACGACCATTACTGCAACAACATATTTTTAAAATAGTTAAGACCTAGATTCTATTACATTACTACTAAGGAGCTCGAGTGTCAATAAATTTGATGAAATAAGTGCAATCAACGTATTAGAAAATTTTGCCTCAATCTCCATTTCAAGTAGAATTTCATTTTAGAAACAACTCTGGTTAATTAAAACTTGAAGAAACATGAGAGTATTCCTTTATTGTTTGAATATCAAGCATTGCTATATCTCTACCTAAAAAATACATCTCTATATAACAAATTGCTATCTAAAAAATATGCTATCTAACCCAATAAATTCATTTCCTATTGAATGCATTATGTGGTTGTCTATTAAAAATATGACATGATGTCTATCAAATATGCTATTGTTGTCTATTGAAGGTATGATATCGCAGTCATACAATTGTTGTCATCATATTATAAAATCATTGTCATACATATTATAAAAACACTATCAAATAATTTTTGTCAACACATTAAATCGCTACCCATTATTATTAAATATTTACTGTCATACATACTATTAAATTGTTGTCATCATATTATAAAAACGTTGTCAAATATTTACTGTCAACACACTAAATCTCTATCGATTATTAAATCATGTCATCATATTATAAAATCGATGTGTAATATCACTAAAATCGTTGTGTAAATATATTGTTGTTGAATTACATTTCAAGGGAGAATTTAAACTCTATAAAATTATAGTAATCGCTCAAATCTTAGTATTCACTCATAATTTCCATTCAATTAAATGATATTCAATGAAATCAATGCAAGTGGTAAATAAATTTCCATTCATTTCTATTCAATGTATAAATTCATAGTCACCTATAAATTCGTTGTTAATAGATATGAATTTCGTTGTCTTTTAAAAGTCTTTGTTGTCTTTTAAATATAAAACTGGAAAAATCTATTGTTGTCTGGTAAATAATAAGAAGGAATCATTGTATAACATTAAGTAGGATTCATTGTATTAATAAAAATAAATCACTGTCTAATATTAAAAATGAATCGTTGTCTAATTCATAGTGGTAAAAACAATTTGGTAAAATGGTTTTCGTAAAAATGAGTTCGTAGAAACGATTTTGATAGAAACTATTGGTAAAAACGATTTTGGTAAAAGCAAGTTGGTACAACCTATTTTGGAAGAAACTATTTGGTAAATAACAATGGTATACAAAATCACATGCTATGTACAAGAATAAATCGTTGTCAAAAGATATACAAGATAGACAACATCAATTATAATGCAGTCACACACAGTCATAAATTTGTTGTCTATCTTATATTAGACAAAACCGCAGTGATAAGTTTGCTTAATCGCAAAGATGATATGCCAAAAAATCGTAGAGATGAATCAAACAAAGCACAGAGACTAATCAATCAGAGATGAATCAAAAAAAATGTAAAGATACTCAATCACAAGAAGGCGCAAAGACCAATCATTCGACAATGAATCAATAAAAAATGGAATGATACACATTCACAACAAGGCACAAGGATTAGAGTTTAATCATTAGAGAAAACACATAGATAGGTAAGGGATAGATAGTTGGGTGAAAATTATCCTTCACTTATTATCCATGTACAAGAAAGCAGGGCACTTGAATCTATAGGTCTTTAAACACCGGAGTGACGACCGTCGATTTGGCTCCTGGCCTACTATTCAGGAACAGACTAATCACTAAAGGGATAAGGGACATAAGATAAGGCAAAGCACATTTCCATATTCTCCAACCATGCCTCGATGGCTGCACTGTCCGGAACACCGAAGAAATTGGGAAAATTTGACCTCCTCGATTTTGTGGTGAATACTAATGGTACGAGTTGGGCGCACTGTGGACCCTCAGGGGTACAGGTGCCCTGGCCTCATCTTAATACAAATGGTGAATCAAGGCCTCTAACAATGTTTCGAAGGACCTTGTCAAACCATCATCATCCCTTACAACAATGGAACCCGTCCCAAGGACTTGTTCTTCCCATTAGGGGTTAGACTCTGAGGGTGCAATCACCTCTGGAGGCATCACACCTCCTTCCATGACACCTGTTTCAAAACTCTATGGTGTCCTCTAATGGAGGTCACTGCATGGACACGTTAAATTATTTAATTACTGCTAGGTAAACAGTCAAGGGTTTACTGCAGTGGAAAGCATGGCAATCCATAGTCGTAGGTTTGAACTAGCTCTGATACCATATGTAATGACCCTTCATCACGAGTACAAGCGAATCAACACAAAAGAATTATTATTATTTTTTTAAAGCAGGATGACAACAATGACAACATTTAAAAACACAACTTAACAACCAACTCAACACACGTAGATCAAGAAATAATCAACAATGACTTAGCATACTAGCACATCATGCAACTAGATGAAACATGCGATAATCAATAGACAGATAACAATGACTACTAGCCCGACCTAAGCAAGACAATGCCTACAAGCTAAAGGGAAACATAAACAACCCGACACAATGACTTGACGACCAGAAACTAGAAAACCTCTACGGCGTGCAAAATGAAGTGCATTGAGGCATTACAGATCCAAGTACCAACATCAATTACAATGAACAAACGCCCACATCGGGAAGCACAAGACTCCAAACAGGTTATCATTCAAATCTATCCATCATGGCACACAATGATCCCCTCATCAGGAATCATGCCATCATAAGGCGATAGCCGTGACAGTAACCATGGAACAACATAACATATCTATAACTTTAACCTAAGGTAAATCCCTTACGCTAGGAGACCAAATCATTTTTCAAAATACACAAAGACTATACCCATGCACTCAAGCTACAAGTCAACAAGACGCAAGGTGTCATCACTCAAAATTAAAATGTGCAACTAACCAAAGGATTTCTTGTTTCCTACAAGGAATACATGTGTGGTGAAATAACTATGACTAACCACCCATCACAATTCGACTTAAGGCACAAGGCACATAGTGACCAAACAACTGTTAAACCAATAAACCCTCAACCATTAATCTTGCGCAAGATATTGAACTATTACGCCAATAAACCAAAAACCATCAGCTGTTAATCATTATGTCTAAGAGAGAATGAGTGAGCTATTATCATTGCAATTAATCGAGTAATCTATTACCAATGCAATTAAGTCATTAATTTGTTACCATTGCAGCATTCAATGTGTCATGGAAGAAGTTAAGGGACTGATATATAAGACATATAATTACACCATTGCTATATAAAAACACTTAATCTATTGTTTTCATAAGTCATAAGACACATATATAAAACCATTGACATATAAAAACAATTAATCTAGTTGTGGTAAGGATCACGACCATTATTGCAACAACATCTTTTTAAAATTGCTAAGCCCTACATTTGATTACATTACTACTAAGGAGCTCGAGTGTTGATAAATTTGATGAAAAGTCATAATCATCCACGATGTTCAGTTGTGGAGAATGAAGAATGCGATGGAAGCATAACAAAGACAGTGAAAATTATTAATGCAATGGAGCATGATGACACAAAAGATGAAGTGATTCAAAAACCATGTGCAGGTCAGTGCCCAGTCCCTTCTACACCTGGCACTATGACACAAATCACAGTGCAGAATACTCCAGTAAGAACATTAGGTGCGTAGTCTACACCTAAAGCACAACAAACACCAACAAACAATCAATGTAGTTCTACATCTACAGACCCAACATTATAAAGCATGTTACCAAGAAAGAAAATAAGCATGCACGACATCTATAATAAAGATGCAACAAATTCATTTTCAATTTTTTCTCCATTTTCACAAATAGATGATCCATTAACTTTTGAAGAAGTTGTCAAAGATGGTGTATGGGCATAAGCCATGGATGAATAAATCAGATTCAAAGAGAATAATCAAACATGGAAATTTGTAGATGTACCTGAAGACAAGTATGTTATGATTGTCAAGTCGATTTATAAAACCAAGCAAGATGCAGAAAAAAAAGTGTAGAAGCACAAGGTAAGGTTAGTTGCAAGACGATTTACACAATGACCTCGAATTAATTTTAATGAAACATTTTATCTAGTTCCGCACATGGACATAGTCATAAATGTTTTAGTGATTATCATGCAAAACAAGTGGCCAGTCTATTCGATGCATGTAAAGTCAACATTTTTGAATGGAAACTTAGAAGAAGAAGTATATGCGGAACAACCACAAGGTTATGAGGTTCCAGGTCAAGAAAAAAATGTGTACACACATTGAAGAAAGCACTATATGGGTTAAAGCAATCTCCTAGAGCTCGGTACAGTCACATAGATTCTTATCTCACATAGAATGGATTTCAGAGAAGTGAAAATGAGCCAACATTGTATATCAAATAAAATCATCAAGGTAATATGCTAATTTTTTTCTATATGTGGATGATTTGATATTTATAGGTGACTTTGGCATAGAAGAACTCAAGTAAGTCATGAAGGATGAATTTGAAATCACTGATTTAGGACTTATGAGATGTTTTTTGGGAATATAAGTTCACTAGTACAAAACTAGTATATTTATCTCACAGTGTAAGTATGTGCATGAAATTATGAAAAGATTGAATATGATGAATTCAAAAGCATCTCCGACACCTATCTTACCAAGATTAAAGTTCGGTAAGGAAGATAAAGGGTCCAAGGTGGATCCCACATTATTTAAAAGACTCGTAGGTAGTCTTATGTATCTCATAGTGACAAGACCTGATATTGTGTATAGAGTAAGTCTAATTTAAATGTTCATGGAAACTCCAAAAGAATCACATTAGAAGGAAGGAAAGAGAATCATGTCATATGTGAATGGAACAAAAGTTTTTGCCATTAAATACATCACTTTAGAATATTTCAGACTCATTGGATACACTGACAGTAATTGTGGAGGCAACATAGATGACAGGAAAAGTACCTCTTGGTACACATTTCATTTTGGAATAGGTATGGTATCATGGACATCAGGGAATAAGCCCCTAGTGACTCTTTCTTCGACAAAAACATAGCACGTCACAGCTACAAGCAGATCTTGTCAAGCAATTTGGATGAGAAGAATGTTAAAAGATTTGTTGCAGGAACAATAGGGGCAAACAATAGTTTTCTGTGACAACAATTCAATCATCATGTTATGAAATAATCATGTGTTTCACAAGAAAACTAAACACATTGATACAAGGTATCATTTTATCAGAGAATTGGTAAATAAAGAAGAGATATGTTTAGAATTTTACAAGTCAAAAGAACAAGTCACAGGAATTTTTGCAAAGGCTTTAGCACGAGATGCATTTCAGAATCTGCGCAATAGTCTAGGAGTCCTTGCAGTAACAGATGAGTGACAGTAAATGAAAATTCAAATTTTTGAAGTAATTTTATTTTGTAATCCCACCTACTTACAATTAAGGGGGAGTGTTGGAAATAGTAATTACGGGTTAGTGACATCTTTATGTCTCCATCGATTTGTCTATCAGTCAACCTATTAGTAGTCAAATTGTCAGTTAGTCAATCTGAGATCATGCAAGTGAAAAGTCACACGTTTACTCAAAATTCAATCGGCAAGCAGGAAGCTATAAATGGAGCCGATCTTTATCTTTCTCGAGTTTAGTTAAGTGGTTGAAGATTAATTTGAATTAATGTTGACTCAATATTAGCTTCTATAAGAAGTCTGAGTAAGAGTCTATTTATGTTTGATTCTTTAATTAGTAGGATGTAGAGTAATGCAAAGAAGAGGCAAAGAAGTGGAATATTAATAGCAACAACAGAGGAGTTGAAGAAGTTTGAGCATAATATTTGTGTCTATAAAGTCAGTATAAGAAGTCATTGGAGCCGAAGCTCATCTTAGTTATTGTATTCTGTAACTGCACACAACGCACTGAAGTTTATGAATATTAAGCAATTTGTATTTCTGATTTTATGTTCTAAGCATAGAAGTTTGTCATTCCGCATTTATAAATTGTTATTAAAGCATTTTATATTACAACGCGCACAATTTTGTATAGTCTGTGAACTCTCCGACAAAACCTGAGAGTTCAGTGATGAAGGTTGTGGCACACATTATTTTGTCACTGCATTGCGCACAGTTTCCTTGTGCAATACGAATCCAAGTTTTTACAACTGCGCACTAGATCTAAGACTTCTCTCTAGATTAATTTGTATTTCCACATATCATTACTGCTATATATAGCTAAGAAATTGTATAATCTTCGACTATTCAATAGAATTATTCTTGATTAAATGAGTTGTATGATATTCCACTTAAAAAAATTGCACATAGTAAATGACAACTTCAGACATAGTGTCTCAGGATGTTCTCTTTTGCAATGGCATCACAGTAGGACAATCTCTCACACATCCAAAATACACTCATAATTTTATTTTCTTTTCATGACATCCAAAATACACTCATAATTGTTTTTTTCTTTTTATCTAATTTAATTGCTCTAAATTCGTACATGAAAGGTAGTTCACATAAGATATTTAAATTCTATGTAGGTCCATAGTCTTCCTACTATGTTGTTTTGTTAATTTCCCTAACAAGGATACAACTTGTCAATAACAAATCCTAAGATAGTGTACCCATATTATTAACACTTGATTACTAAAGTTAGGAGGTGTTTTAAATCTTTGGCAATAAACCAACGAGTTCTATAGTAAGTAATCCAATATTTTTATAACCCCAAAACTCAAGTTCATATTTGAAATATTAACTCTTATGGGTAATTCGTATAGACAAACCATGGTAATTGTTGTAAGTCTCTATATAGACGGTGGTCCACGTGACTCGAGCAGCTAGATTAAACACTTGTCTAGCTTATTATGCCTATGAAATACCACTATTAACTCTTCCTACTTACAACACTTATGGAGCTCGTAACTACTTTACGCCACTTTCAATGTAACTTATTAATATGTGGCAGAGGTTGGTGTTGTATTGTGAAGCTTTTAATTAGGGAAATGCAGGGTTGGATCTCAACCGTTCAAAGGAACAAGTGTCCACGAGATCTTCTCCCAGCTGTTGGGGTATTTCATTTTTGAAAAACTCGAGGGTTTGGATTCATTACCACCTGTTCAATCGTTCCAACCATAATTTTTCTCCTCACATATGCTTTGTAGGAGAATTTTTCTCTTTGTACGATATCATTTTACCATGTGATCTTCCATATTGTAAGCACATCGCCCTGTAGACCCCTTAAGTAGCCTAGACTATCTTTCCTTATCCAGTATTTGAAATCTTTGCACCCAGAATCATGTGCTCTTCTAGCTGATAGTTTAGAGTTCTTCTCTCGAGGGGAACTCAAATGTATTCGATACATTTTGTTTAAGTTGATTTCCTTTCAGTATTGCAACCAATTTCCTTCTCCAATGCCAGTCATGTTGAACGCCAAAATATCCTTCACTGTCTCTATGCTTATTGTTCGAAAAAGTGGGATTTTCAAAGGATACTATGCAGGTTCTTTATCTCTAGTAATATTTCAGTGTCTTTATGCTTTACCCAATAGATTTATGGTTTTTAAAACCTCTATTGTTCTTGCAATCTGCTATTTTAAATTTTATATTCTAACTTCGGTGTATAATGCAGATTCCTTCTATTTCGTTTAACCAAGACCGACGAGAGTTGGTCCAGTTTGCGGATCTTGCCGGCTATGAGGTCTAAGGAAGGTACTCAAGCAATGGTAAGCATTAAAAATACCTTCTCTTTCTACTTCGTAAAAGTATTTACAATATGACTATCCAAAAATTGTTAAATACTAAAGGTTTGACATGTGTCTTGGTCTGGCGTTACATGTTCCTCATTCCTGGCATCATGCCTCGTCTATATCACTCGCAGGTATGCACATTCTAAAGTTTACTATGGATTCGACTATGGGTTTTCATCTATGCTGTTCCTCATATTCCTTAGTGGCATTTCAAAGCTTAACCCTTGGGAGGAAATAGGTTTCAATCTGTGACTATCTCGAAATTGTGTCACGAACTTTTAGTATCTCATTGTAATAGAATTGCGAGAGTCTATGTTAAGTGGACAGTGCTGTTTTGTAAGATTTCGTTAATGTATGAGCTATTATAAGGACTTAGTTCCTTTGTTTTTGACATTATAAACAAAACTATTTGATTCCTCTATTTTCACATCATAGACAACAATGTTTTATTCCTTCGTTTTGGCATTATGCACATAAATGTTTTATTTCTCTATTTTGACATTATGCACAATAATGTTTTGTTTCTCTATTTTTATATAATAAATAGCAATGTAATATGTTCCTTCATTTTGTATTTATACACAACTATTCTGTCTCTCAAATTTTACTATAAATCTGTTCACCTCTATATTAAAGCTAGCAATGTAATTTGTATTATTTGGTAAAGAAAATATACCGATAGTTATCGATGATAGGTTCTCCGTTTTAAACAATAACATATCTATTATAGATTTATGAATTTAAATGGCTTATTCATACTAGCTTATCTTGTTCCTTATTTTGATGGTCGTCATCGACTGTGTAACCCGACGGTCTTATTTCTATTTTGTTAGAATGATTAATATATAACTTATACACTATTGAAAATTATTGTCCGTACATTGTGTGTATGTTCGATTGTGCACTCATTACTATTGTTTGTGTTTCAACAAATGTTTTTAATCACAATTTGTTTTGCATACAATGTAACATCTGTAATATATAAAAGATACACACCATTTTTGTATTAAATGTGAACACTGAAAACGCAATTTAGAATCACATTATCTAAAACATACTTCACATTTCTATTTCTTTTTTCTCAACATATTATAAGACCTAACAAAATAATAAAAGTCAACATATTATAAGACCTAACAAAATAATAAAAGAGAATGGAACCTGTAGTAATCTTACAATCAAAATATGACACTGTATCCCTTGATACCTCAAAACTTACTTTGAACATCACACATTTCGTTCTCTAGTTTATTTCCTAGTCATGTGGGCCTCCTGCTCTATTGATGTGAATTCTTTTTATTACTTGATTAGGAATTTTGGTCATTAATGAGCTACCTTTTCAACTCTAACTCTCACTTGATTTCGACCATATTTTCTCGGAAGATGCCTCCTCTAGCCTCCTCTATTGATGTGAATTTTTTTTATTACTTGACTAGGAATTTTGGTTGATGTGAATTTTTTTTATTACTTTACTAGGAATTTTGGTCATTAATGAGCTACTTTTTCAACTCTAACTCTCGCTTGATTCCGACCATATTTTCTCTCCTCAAGAACTTGAGTTAGAATCAATCTCTTTTCGACTTGGTCTTTTATAATATGCCACTTGTCATTCCTTCTTGCGGGTGAGCAATTAGTCTTCAATGGCTAATTGCAAATTGTTATTCCCTTTCTTTATTAAATAATATTCAAAATGTATTTACAAATGTTTCCACCATTATTGGTCAAACTTCTCTCAACAAAAGTTTAATAAATAAATATAAAAAAGTCTTAAATAGTTTCAAAATTTGGCATATTTCATACATACCCCTTAAAGTTTAACATTGTCCTCGGTGTTACTCAACGTCCTTTGAGTCCTCTCGAAAAACAATTGGACATTATTCTCGTATATGACTCTCCAATTCCCATGTAGTTTCCTAGGACTAGAGTGCCTCCATTTCACCTTTACCTTCCCGATGGTGTTGTTCTAAAGAATAATTCGTCTCCTTTCAAGAATGCATTATGGTTCCACTTGGAATTCTCCTTCGAGTTCCACTTGTATTACATCCCAATGAACCACGTGAGTAGCATCATGCACATATATTTTTAATAAATAAATGTGAAAAAAATTAGTTGCTTTTTTTTTTTTAACCATGGGAACAACAACCTCCCAAGAGTATATCCAACAGCCCGCAAGCCAGATATACCAATAACTTGTGACTCAACAGGGGCTGAGACGTCCTGAGGCACCACCTAAGTGAAACCTCTATCACAGGGGTCGTCTACCCTTCTAGCCTTGTCACAACGGGCCAATATGAGCATCCCTACCCCCCGCCGGTTTTGAACCTATGACCTCCCCGGAGATAACACATGTTCTTAACCATTGGGCCCACTCAGGTGCTCTAAAAAATTAGTTGCTTTTAACGTAGCTGGAAGTGGCATTTGATAGGCTACTGACCCCACTCTTTAAGTGGCAGTTGATAGGCTACCAACCCCACTTTTTTTGATAGGCTACCAAC
Source organism: Picea engelmannii (assembly GCA_009831015.1). Classification (NCBI taxonomy): domain Eukaryota; kingdom Viridiplantae; phylum Streptophyta; class Pinopsida; order Pinales; family Pinaceae; genus Picea; species Picea engelmannii. The sequence goes on from ML783511.1 coordinate 232,694, forward strand.
CCCACTCTTTTTAACCATTCAAAGGGTCCACAATACATTGGAGCTCACTTAGTATAATTACCCAATATCAAAGCTTTTCCTAGGTTTTACTTTTAAATATAAAGTATCTCCAACTTGGAACTCTCTCAGAGTTCTTTCTAAATCTATGTAACTTTTATGTCGGTCTTGTACGACCTTCAATTTATGATGTACCTGTTTCACTATTAGTTCCATATATTTCAACACATCGGGACCTAACATTAATTTGTCCACTAGACTACTCCAAGAAATTAGAGTGTTACATTTACGTTCATAAAGTATTTCAAAAGGCTTGGTTTACCCTTTCAATATGCCCATCTGTTTATGGATGATAAGAAATACTAAAGTAATCTAAAAATGTATTTCATAAAAATATCAATAACATTTATAGCTTTATAAGTTGACTTAACATGAATAAAATGTGTTTAAAATGTGTTTATTTTCTTAGTTTATCAACAACAAGCATAATAGAATCATTTTGTTTATTATTTTTAAGTAAGCTTGTTATAAAATACATACTAATAACTTACCATTTCCATTCTGGAATAGTTAGAGGTTGTAGTGAGTTGTTGGTTTCTTATGCTCAACGTTTACCTGTTGACATTCCAGGCATCTTGCCAAATATTTTTCTACTTCTCTTTCATGTTTGGCCAATAGAACTCCTCTCTTATTATAGTAATCATTTGTTGGTACAAAGGGTGTGCATAATATGGATATTAATTTGAAGGAAGTCTTTTATGGTGTTCAATGAATTAGCTAAATAAGAAAGATTCCAACGAGGCATCTTGCCAAATATTTTTCTACTTCTCTTTCATGTTTGGCCAATAGAACTCCTCTCTTATTATAGTAATCATTTGTTGGTACAAAGGGTGTGCATAATATGGATATTAATTTGAAGGAAGTCTTCTATGGTGTTCAATGAATTAGCTAAATAAGAAAGATTCCAAATTGCAAATATTCTTCTTATGAATTAGTTGGAGACAAATACATTGAATGGATTTTCTACTAAGGGCACCAAAAACCTTAGTTCCTTTCCCTTATCATGATTTACTATCAATTCAAATATGCCAAGTATACCTAGCCATATTCAATCGAACATTTTACTTACTAGTTGACAAGCACCTTAAACTACTATGCTCTTATCGAGCCAACTGTGCCTCCACATCATAATGAAAGCATCATCATGGAAGATAAGCAATCACACCTTATAATTTTTTCATTTAGTATGATCATTCTTCATCATATACATATTTCTCCAAGTTTAAGATACTTTAGGGTTCACCCACATGAACAATTTTCCTTCTTAAATCAAGCTCGAAGGTTCTGTTATGTAATTGTTTCAGGATTACTAAACACAAATACATTTCCCAATTATGAATATTTTTATTTTCTCCTCTAAAATAGATTTCCAATGCCTATACTCTTGTCCCATTCTGAGTTTGTAATTGAAAGTTACATCACCTAGAAGTTAAACAACTCACGCATTTTTTGTGATTTAATTTGTTGGTGCAATTCAACACCGCAGACCATCTTCCATCACCGGTGGATGAAAATTGGGAGAACTAGATTTTTTTTTTCTATTGGTCATTAATGATATTCTTATATGTGAATTCGCAATAACCTTTTTCTCAGTAATTTGTTGTTCCAAACAACTTATTCATCATTTTGAAGACAAGAACTTGCCTCATTTCGCACTTTGTCCATTGCCATAAAATATGGTGAAAATCCATATATTTCAAACTACAAAGATTTGAGAAATTTTTACTTGGACAAAGTTAGCAAAATTACTATGGAGATGAAATGTTTGCTTGGATAAATTTTCCTAATTTGTAGTTTTAGCCCCCTTTCCTTCAAATACAATTTCTTAAAATGTCAAAAAGTGTCACAAAATAGTGATTTTAGCCCCATTTTGTCTATTTCACTAAGAATCCCTTGGAATCTATCCAAATGATTTTATGGGATTTCTTGTGTTCATCGATAGTGCTTGTATAGATTTCATCATGAATGGAATTGTTGGAAGAAAGTACAATATTGTCATCTAAAAACTGCATTGTGTCAATTTTCAGGAATTCAGTGCCAAATAGACAAACTTGAGCTGAAGAAAATTTTCAGACAACTTTGATACAAAATTCCATGTGAAATTTTAGCTCCATTTGAGTTTGTATGCTCAAGTTATGCCCAAAATATGGTTTTGGTTACTATATATTTTTTTCTATGTGCAAACATTTATTCATCGACATGGGTCGAAGGCCTCTCTCAAATGAAAGAATTGATTTATTTCGAAGAAAATCATATTCGCATTCCTTGATCCACCTTTGATCTAAGGTTATTCTCATTCATTTCACGTCATCGATGTTATTGGTAAGACATCTTTCTATCATCAACCACCTTTTAAAATATCGTCCCTCTTCTTCACTCTTGGACCTTCCTTCAAACATTGCTCGTTGAGCCTCCTTCCAACTTTGACCATCCAACCTATTCAAACCAAGTCATTAGGCTCTTTTGCATCATTGACCAACATTTGAAATTCACAACCAATCAAAACTTTCAGTTAATTTTGAATTTTGTCCCCTTTTCAAAGACTAAGTTGATTTGAAACTTCCACCCCTTTTGAGACTTCAACCATTGTTCAAAATTAAGGCCATCGAGACTATTTCCATGTATTTCATCGGTCATTGGCCACTTTTTAAACTTTTCCCAACATCCATACTTCGAACTTAACTCCATTGGAAACTCTAAAACATCACCCATCATGCAAATTAAAACTTTGTTCCATTGCCCCTCTTATAAACTTCAAGGCATTTATGGACAAGGTCATTAGGCCTCTTCCAATATTTGGAGCATGTTTGAACATTAGGGACAAATTTAACTTCAACCCATTCTTGAACTTTGGGCCATTACAAAATTTTAAGCATTTCTCCAACTTTGGCCCACTTCTAAACTGCAGGGCATTTTGGAATATCGATCTGTATTTTAATTTAAGCTCCTTGAGACATTTTGAAACATTGCTCATCGAGCAACTTTAAAACTTTAGGCCATAGACACTTTTTTGAACTTCAATCCATCCTACCACTTTTTAAACTTCATCTAATAACAATAATTTGAATGTAAGCCCCTTGAGCATTCTGAAACAAGGATAATGGTCCACTTCAGTATGGGGGCATTGAGCCATTTGAAAAGATTGGACTTCTTATGAAATTTTTCAAAACTTAATAGGAAGGCCATAATTTCAGCACTTGGACCTACAACTTTATGCAACTTTATGCAATATGAAACTTTATGCAACAATGCAACTTGGTAATCCTTCTTTCCCTGACCATGGAAAAGACCTAAGTTCCTTACATGCTGTGAAAAAATTGTGAATGACACCCATATCCCACACAAGCACCATAGTCTATTAAATATGATAGATGTGGTGGTTTGAGGCCTTGGTAATGGCCAATGAGCCAAAGAAAATATGTTTATGATATAAGGCCCTTTTTTACATCTCTAGTCATGGTACACACCTTGAGACTTATTCTTATTATGAAAACGTACCAATGGTTCCAAATGCAACTATATGCAACTATATGACTGATAGGTGTGGAAATTTCAACTTTATGCAACTAAATGCAACTATGTTGGTACTACATTGCAACTTATGCAACTATATTGTAACTTATGCAACTATATGCAACTTATGCAACTATATTGCAACAATTTCATATGAAACTACATGCAACTATGAAACTTATGCAACTTTACGCAACTTTATTGCAACTATATGCAACTTATGCAACTATATTGCAACTATATGCAACTAGGTGTGGCAATTTCAACTTTATGCAACTATATGATGGATAGGTGTGGCAATTTCAACTTTATCCAGCTAAATACAACTATATGCAACTGTGTTGGTACTATATTGCAACTTATGCAACCATATGCAACCATATGCAACTTATGAAACTATTTTGCAACTTATGAAACTGTATGCAACTTATGAAACTATAATGCAACTATATGGAACTATATTGCAAAAATTGCATATGAAACTATATGAAAATATGCAACTATGAAACATGCAGCTTATGCAACTTAAGAAACTTTATCCAACTTTATGCAACTTTATTGTAACTTATGCAACTATATGCAACTAGGTGTGGGAATTTCAACTTTATGCAATTATATGATGGATAGGTGTGGCAATTTCAAATTTATGCAACTAAATGCAACTATATGCAACTGTGTTGGTACCAAAAATGTATATTGGCACAGTAACTTATCTTCGTGTTTTAACGAGTGTAGGTACAATCAAATAGGTATATGTCGGATCTATCTTCCTCGATTGATGATAAATATATAGTAAGGGCGATTGAAAGTGAGACGTGTTGTATTAGATCTACCAGTTCTAGATCAACTAGGTTGGAAAAAGTAAGGAAAAGATTCCATACGTGCATGCATCTTTTTATTTTCAACGGAGGGTCGTGTAATTATGATGCTGAGAGCATAGGTGACATTGAGATTCCCTTGAGGTATAAACATCTAGTGCAATGATGGGAACCTAAGGAGCTACCTAAAGTGGACATAGATTTCTTCATCGATGGGACGATGTATCGCATTGCTCCTTCATCCTTACATGGATTGGGGTTATTTTCCATGGATGGCATAAAGGTCGGTTATGGCACTCTAACTGAATTGATGGAGTATGTCGGACCATTATACAAATATAGTCATTGGTTGATGTTGGTACGATATATAGAGTTGCCGCAAATTATATACAACTACTAGATAACAATCAAAATTAAGGGGAAACTATGTATATTGATGGAAGGCAAAAGGCTACTGGAAACATTGCGGGCTTTATAAATAGTACACGACCAGTGGCAACAACTAAGAAACCGAATTGCATATTTGAGGCATGCTAAGGAAATCGTATATTTGTATGTGAAACAAAAACAATAGTTCCATGTGAAGAGTTGTTGATCGATTACAACTTAAATCGAATAGATGGAGAGGGTGACTGTGGAAAGGCACCCACTTCACCTCAGTAGGTAAATATTAAATACACTAAAAACTTATGACTAAAACAACTAAATTTCAGAAATTTCATTATTTTTTTCTGTTATTATTGCAATATTTCATTTTCTTAGTGTTACACGTGAATTTCATAACTTTTATTGATTTATTTATTGTGCCAACATCTGTCCAGGGTGACCGTGGTAGAAAATCACCCGCTACATCTCTCCAGGGTGACCGTGGAAAGGAACCCACTCTGCCTCAGCAGGTAAATGTTAAATACAATAACAACTTATGACTACAAAAACTAAATTTCTGAAATTTCATTATTTTTTTTCTCATATTACTCCAATATTTCATTTTTTAAATGTTACAGGTGAATTTCATAACTTTTGTTGATTGATTTTTTGTGTCAACTTTTGTCCAGGGTGACCGTGTTCGAGTTTCACCCGCTACATCTCTCCAAGTGACCATGGAAAGGCACCTGCAGTGCCTCACCAGGTAAATGTTAAATACACTAACAACTTATGACTACAACAACTAAATTTCTAAAATTTCATTTTTTTTATTTTATATTACTCCAATATTTCATTTTTTAAATGTTATAAGTGAATTTCATAACTTTTGTTAATTGATTTATTGTGTCAACTTTTGTCCAGGGTGATCGTTTCTAAGTTTCACCCGCTACATCTCTCCACGATGACCGTGGAAAGGCACCCGCAGTGCCTCACTAGGTAAATGTTAAATACAGTAACAACTTATGACTACAACAACTAAATTTCTGAAATTTTGTTATTGTTTTTTTGATATTACTGCAATATTTTATTTTTTTAATGTTAGAGGTGAATTTCATAACTTTTGTTCATTGATTTATTGTGTCAACATCTGTCCAGGCTCCCATAGAGGATATTGATGAGGACAAAATATATTATTCGAAAAACCCAATGACAACTATAACGAAGGCCTTGAAGAAGACTAACATGGAATATCTAGGTTTGATTACCAAAAGACCCCTGACACAGGAGGACATGGAAAGAATTGTAGAGCTACAAACTACAATAACTAATTTTGGGGTAAGTGGCATCTTTACATATTTTTATTAGCTATGACAATTTCATATCCGTTTTTTAGTTTTATATTTTGTATATGATCTGATAAAGAAAATGTTTCTGTTTGTAGGAGTTTTTAAACCCCGTGCGTGGTGAACCTGTCGATCCTACAACTGCTATAGGCAGTAGTGAGGGTCCAATGAAAAAAAAAGGTCGACATAGCAAAGTGCAAGTGAGGATTTTTTAGCCTCCTGAGGTTCCCCTAGAATCCATTGATGAGCGGGGCGATTTTGATTGACATGACATGTCGGAGCATGATTAGCCGTATCCTGGGATTCCACATGATGACTCTGGAGAGGAACATAGTGTAGGTGCACAAGATCCTATTCTGCATGGAGAAAAATGAATTAAAATCATTGGATCACTAGATGTCACATTTCTAGTGGATGATGCATGTGTTCCGATAAAGATTCGGATGATTGCAGGTAATTTTCCCATTAATTGATTCATCATTTTCATGAAATTGAAATGGACATTCGTTGAGATTATTAATTGACTAATGGATAACACGTTACTGCAGGAAACAATGTTTTCTATAGAAAATTACATGATAAAGAATTGGAGTTGTTTGGCCCCACCATTCGCACACGGTGGAATGGCCAAGATAGAAAAAAGAAAGATGATTTAATAGATCACATGGTAAGCTTGTTCGGCAACACTTTCAACAACAAAGTGGTTACAAAGTTGTCCGGAAAGAATTTAAAATACACTAGGGCACATTATAGGGATAAATTGAAAATAGACCTCAAGCACGAGCGCCCTCCCAAGGTTCCCGAGAAAGAGTAGAAGGTGCTAATAGAGGATGCAAAGGAGAACTTGTTTAAAAAAAAAGGATGACAACCACGAGATGCTCAAGCAAGGTACAAAACATGTCATATTATCAGTGAAATATGAGCATTTATGTTTTTCTTTCCTATTTTAACTAACAATTCTGATATCTATTTTTTTTCAAAAATTCCATATGTAGGCTACCGGACACAGCCAAAGCAACAAAGGCTAGAGTGAAAAAATACGAACAGCATAAACTAGGCCAGGGTGGCTACGGAAAACTCAAAGACCGAATAGTAAGATTTAAATGATTAATTGTGGTTAATATTTATTTAACAGTCATGAACAAATATATGTCTTTGTTATTGGCATTTTTAATGATGTTATGCATTGAAGTTAAATATGTTCGACACTACTGCCACCGAGGAGAATCTAAAGCTTGGTTACAATCATGGTTTTAAAATTGTGATTGAATATAGAAAAATCTTGGTCCAGACTCTTATCTCCCCAACCACACAGGTAAATCAAATGAATAATAAAACCACAATAGCATGCTTGTAAAGTCTATTCAAGTTTTATTATATGATGCGTTTGTCGCGACCCTCACGGTCCAACCCGCTCCCACCAGGACCTTCCTTGTTCCTTTGCCCGAAGAGTCAAATAACTATTCCTACTCCTCTCGGGAGTTACCCACAGTTATCTCGTCGGCGATCTCCCCTTCGCTTCTTGGGAAATCGGCGTTCGTACTATCGCGAACCCTATGTGCACGCTCTTGTGCAATTCTAAACCCCGAACCGTGATGGTCCAAGGGTCAACGCTTTCACTTCCGTCGAATATTTTCCCTATTGGGATATTGCTAGTTGCGATGTCAAAAAATTGGACTTACAATCCCCGATGCTCGGGGCGTCGATCCCCAATATGACGCCACCTATCCTTCACTAGGCCTCGTGGTCCCACTCAGCCACGTCACCGTCAGGATTTTGTGGATCGCGAATCCACGATGTAAGCTTTCCTTGATGTTGAAAACCCCGAACGCCGAATCCGATCTCTCGGGATCTCACGCCACCTGTCCCGTGGAAATCAACGGTTCTGATAAGCTCGGGGAATCGCTACTCGCGATTTCGACGTGCATGCAATTCTTTCCCTCACAAATCCCGATGCACCGATATACGATGGCTCCGATTATCCTGCGCTTAGGGGTTAACTCCCCCACAGCTTCTCCACCTTCCAACGATCAGCGGGATTTCGCGAGCCTCGCCTACGAACCCACCCAGTTCGATTCTTCGCCTTGAAGATCTACTCCGCTTCAAAGCTTTTCCTGTAGAATCCCTCTTGAGCTTGCCAGTCTCGACTCCTTCAGAGAATCTTTGCACACGCTTCCTGTGCTCGACCTCCAACAGTCTCAAACTGTTGAAGTCACCCGGACTCGGTGCATTCGCAGCCACTGTAATCCCTGGCTTCCTTTGCTCAGACAACGTGCTGAGACTTATAACCCAGCCTGCACTCCTCCTGCACGGATCTAGTAGCCTAAATCAACTCCTGGGTGAACGAGAATGAGAGATTAACTGTTGAGCCTCATCAACGCACTCTATGCGGATGAATTCGACTACACTCTATGCAGGAATCTCCTGGCTCAAACAGAGAAACAATTGAAACTCATTCTCCTCTCTCTCACAGATTCCAAATCAACTATGAAATCCCATACATAGCATATCAAAGCAAATGCATGACAGAAAGCAAACATACATGAGCATAATATCAATACAGAGAAACAACACAAACCATGAAAGTGAATCAAAGACTTCCTTCTATTAATTCAATCTGTACATGGGTGTTCTTCACAGGTTCTCTGCTCTGCTCTTCTCTTGCTCTCAATGATAATGAGTTATACAATAATACAAAGGAGGGTGCTTATATTCCTTTTTCCCTCTCGCATTTTACAACTATCAAATCTACAATAAATTCCTATCTAACCATCATTAAAACTAATAAATGCCTTCCTATCTATAATACAATACAAGTGCGCTTCTTTATGAATGGCTTCATGAAAGAGCGGCGCTACAATTCCCAAAGCATTTCAAAAACATATGTGTTGGCGCTGTCCAGCTGTGTTTTCTTTCTCCTCGCGCGAGCTCGCTTGATGAGGTGTGGATGCTCCTGCATCATACTCCTCGGCTCCAAAAGATTTCATGGGCTCCTATCCATGAGCTCCTGCACGGTGTGACCATGTTTCTGAATCACTGCATCTATTTCCCAACTGGCATCCTCCACTGGGTGATTCTTCCACTTCACCAGGTATTCAAAATATTGCTTTCTCCTGGTATTCTTTCCCAGTCGCTTGTCCAATATGCACTCCATCTGAGGCTTCTCTGCTACTGGTAATTGCTTCTGCCACTGGATTACTGGGTCTTCAGTTCCAATGTCTACTTCTACAGCCCTGTATGGATATAAGTCCGAAATATTAAAAATCGGAGATATCCCGATGCCATCCGGCAACTCAAGCTCGTATGCATTCTCCCCGAATTTCTTCAGGACTTTGCATGGCCCAATTTTCTTCATCTTGAGCTTGTTGTATGTTCCACTTGGGAACCTTTACTTCCTTAAGTGCGCCATAACTATGTCCCCAACTTCAAACTGAAGTTGTGTCTTTCGTTGATCATCTCTGCACTTATACTCCTGATTTGCATCTATCATTCGCTGCTTCACCTTCGTGTGAAGTTCCTCCATTGCTTCAGCGAACTCTTCAGCAAGAGCACTGCTAGTTTCAGCCTGTTCTGACTCCCTGAGCTCAGAAACTCCCCTCGGCTGTGTCCCATACAAAACTTGGAATGGGATTTTTCCTGTACTTCGATTCACCGAATCGTTGTACGCAAACTCTGCCTGTGGTAAAACCTGGTCCCAACTATTGTGGTGCTCTGTCACCAAGCTTCTCAATAGATCCCCCAAACTTCTATTGACCACCTCTGTTTGGCCATCCGTCTGCAGATGATAAGCCAAACTAAATGCCAAATTAGTTCCCAGATTCTTCCATAGCATCCTCCAAAAATGACCAATGAACTTGGTATCCCTGTCCGAGACTATGCTCCTCGGCAATCCATGAAATCTGACAATTTCTTTAAAGAACAAGTTTGCGATGTGGGTCACATCGCTGGTCTTCTGACACGGTATGAAATGTTCCATCTTCGAAAACGTGTCCACCACCACAAAGATGGAATCTACTCCTCGTTGTGTTCTCGGCAAACCCAATACAAAGTCCATACTAATTGCCTCCCATGGTCTCTCAGGTATGGGCAACGACTGATAGAATCCTGTGTTCTTCTTTCGACCCTTCGCATGTTGACATATCCGACACCTGTCAACAAACCTTTTGACATATGCGCACATGCCCGGCCAAAAGTACGATTTGCTCATCTTGGCGAATGTTTTATCATGCCCAAAATGACCTGCTAGGCCTCCGTTGTGTTTTTCATTTACCAAATTCTCCCTCATGGAGCAATTCGGTATGCAAAATTGGTTTCCTCTAAACAACAATCCCTCCTGGATTATATATTCCAGCCACGGACTCTGATCCCTGAGAACTGGATTCTCGGCTGCCTCGTATGCTTCTCCGAAGTCTGCATCATCTGCATACATATCTTTTAAATTTTCAAAACCCAATCTCTTGACTCGGAATTCCTGCAGCAACAAACATTTCCTGCTCAAAGCATCGGCTACTTTGTTAGCATTTCCTGAAATGTGCTTAATCACAAATGTAAAATTCTGCATGTACTCTACCCATTTCGCATGCTTCTGGTTCAACTTCTCCTGTTGACTTACGAACTGCAATGTGTGATTATCGCTGTACAAAACAAATTCCTTGGGTATCAAGTAATGCCTCCAATTTTTCAATGCCTGTATGATGGCAAAAAACTCTTTGTCATATGTGGAGTATTTCGGCTTTGCATCATCCAACTTCTCGCTGTAATATGCAACAGGTCTGTCATCTTGACTTAAGACCCCTCCAACAACATACCCACTGGCATCACATTTCACCTGAAATGTTTTCTGAAAATCAGGCAACACCAGCACTGGTTGCTCTGTTATCTTCCACTTCAACAGATTGAAGCTCCTCTCAGCCTCTACTATCCAGTGAAAAACTTTATGCTACTTATTTACTGTGTCCATCATTGCTGCACTGATTCCACTAAAATTTCGAATGAATTTTCTGTAGAAACTAGCGAGACCATGAAAACTCCTTACCTCAAAAACATTCCTCGGCGATGGCCATTTCCTCATTACTTCCACCTTCTCAGGATCCATCTTCAACTCATTCGCCGAGATTACAAAACCAAAATAAATGAGTTCAGTCTGCATGAACGAGCATTTCTTCATATTTATCAGCATCTTCTCTTGCTATAGCTTCCTCATCACAATGGCTAAATGCCTCAAGTGTTCAGCCTTGGTCTTGCTAAAAATTAATATGTTGTCCAGATACATGACCACAAATTTTCCAATGAATTCCCTCAGGACTTCATTCATCAGCCTCATAAAAGTGCTTGGCGCATTTGTCAAGACAAACGACATGACCAACCATTCGTACAAACCCTCGTTTGTCTTGAATGTTGTTTTCCATTCGTCTCCTTCTCTCATCCGGATCTGGTGATATCCGCTCTTGAGATCAATTTTCGAAAAATAATTTGCCCCACCCAGGCAATCCATCAGATCATCCATTCTCAGCAGTGGAAATCTATACCTGATGGTGATTTTATTAATCGCTCTGGAGTCTGTACACATCCTGTAGCCTCCATCCTTCTTCGGGCTTAGTACTGTCAGAACAGCACACGGACTCAGACTCTCCCTGACCAGTCCTTTATCCAGCAGATCCTGTACCTGCCTTTTGACTTCCTCGTTCTCCTGAGGTGTCAACCTGTACGCTGCCTTATTCGGAAAACTTGCTCCGGGTATGAGGTCAATGTGGTGACTCACACTCCTCATTGGTGGCAACAAACGAGGTAGTTCGTCCACGATTATATCAATGAACTCTCCCAACAGTTCCTGAATCTCGTCTGACAAGTCGTCCACTCTTGTGCTTGTCAGGACAATTCTTGGCTTCCTGACAACAAAGAATTGTGGATCTTCATCCTTCTCCAGCTCTGTGAGAAGTTCCTTCCCACTCATGAGAAGTATTGTGTTGGTTACTTCCGGCTTCACCTCTTTATATTTTATCGGAAGCAACTTGTGGATTCTCCCATCCTTCTCCAAGGTGTATGTGTTCATCCTCCCGTCATGAACAACATTTCTGTCATACTTCCATGGTCTACCCAGTAATATGTGACATACGTCCATGGGAATAACATCACACAGAATCTCATCATGATAATTCCCAATTTTAAATTTAACTAAGCACTGTTTAGTGACACTTACCCGGTGTCCTTTCTGTAGCCACGAGACTTTATATGGACTCGGGTGCTTAGTCGTTTCCAGCTCCATCTTTTCCACCATCTCAGATGAAACGAGATTATCGGTGCTTCCACTGTCTACTATGACCTTGCACTTCCTGTCTTTGGTTGTGCAAGCTGTTCTAAACAGTCTTCTCCTCTGCACTGAGTTGTCCACCTCTTTCTCAGGTGTCAAAAGAACCTTATGCATCCCAAGCGATCTTCCACTGTTAGCATATTCGTTCTTATCATCACACCTCTGCGCTTCAGTGATGTGAGTTTCTCCTCTGTCCATCTTTCTGTCTGGACAATCCACGACTTTATGTCTGTCCTTTCCACATGTAAAACATATGATGATTCATCCTCGGCCTCTTCCTCTACCTCGGGTACGAGGAATTGCGTTGGCATCAGCATATCCGCCACCCTGTTCCATATGTTGTCTCCTCGGCTCAGCATATTGCTGCCTCTGTTCAGTTTGTAGCTGCCTCTGCTGTGAGGTTCCACCCCTCTCATCCTTACCCTGAGGTCTCTTCCACTCCTCCTTGGGCTTCTGAGTTCTTTCCTGGGCAATTGCCTTGCCTCTAGGCTAACTCCTGCCTTGTCCTCGCTGGCTTTGCTTACGACTCAGCTTCTCCTCAGCTTTCAGAGCCATGTGGTACACATCCTCAACTGTCTGGATGGTAACCATGATCAATTCATCTTGAATGTCATACCTTAATCCATTCAGGTATCTTGCCACCTTTTCGTCATCACTCTCCCGATGACCAGCTCGAATGTTGAGCCTGTAAAACTCCTTGGTGTATTCTTTCACCGTCATCAACTTCTATCTCAGGTTCTGCATTCACCTGAATAGAGTGATCTAGTAATCTCTCAGGATGAACTTCACTTTCATCTTAGCGATCATCTGATCCCAGCTTTTGATTTTCTATTTTCCTTTGCAGTGTCTATCAGCCTGCAACTCATCCCACCATAAGGTTGCATGTCCTTTTAACTTTGTAACAACATGCCTTACCTTCTTGTACTCTTCAATATCTTCGTAATCGAAGTAGGTGTCGAGTGCTCGGATACAATCCAGCAACTCTTATGCATTTAGACTCCCCTCATAGACGGGAATATCCATCTTTGTCTTTGAGCTCATTCTAGCAATGACTCTTATCAGTCGTTCGGTTGAGGCATCCTCCACTGTGACCTCTTCTACATCATGTCCAACTTCCTCTTCAACCTCGGAATCGCTGAACTCTCCAGCGTCGACTCCACGTCTTTGCGTAGTTTCCATCTCCTCAAGCCTTGCTCGGAGATATCGCATCTGGCGCTCTATTTCCGGATTCCCTGTCGGCCTTCCCCTTCTTCGGGCATCCCTGTCTTCATGATCAGGTGACTTCCTTTCTCTTCTGGGCGGCATAATGACTTCTCTGTCTCTGCTACAGAAAGCAAAGATACACCCGCTCTGATACCACTTGACGCGTTTGTCGCGACCCTCATGGTCCAACCCGCTCCCACCAGGACCTTCCTTGTTCCTTGGCCCGAAGACTCAAAGAACTCTTCCTACTCCTCTCGAGAGTTACCCACAACTATCTACTCGGTGATCTCCCCTTCGCTTCTCGGGAAATCAGCGTTCGCGCTATCGCGAACCCTATGTGCACGCTCTCGTGCAATTCTAAACCCCGAACTCCGATGGTCCAAGCGTCAACGCTTTCACTTCCATCGGGGATTTTCCCTATCGGGATATCGCTAGTTGCGATGTCAACAGATTGGACTTACAATCCCCGATGCCCAGGGTGTCGATCCCCGATATGATGCCACCTATCATTCACCAGACCTCGTGGTCCCACTTAGCCACGTCACCATCGGGATTTCACGAATTGCGAATCCACGATGTAAGCTTTCCTTGATGTTGAAAACCCCAAATGCCGAATCCGATCTCTCAATATCTCACGCCACCTGTCTCGTGGAAATCAACGGTTCCGATAAGCTCAGGGAATCACTACTCACGATTTCGACATGCATGCAATTATTTCCCTCGCAAATCCTGATGCGCCGATATACGATGGCTCCAATTCTCCTGCGCTTAGGGGTTAACTTCCCCACAGCTTCTCCACCTTCCAATGATCAATGATATTCCGCGACCCTCGCCTACAAACCCGCCCCGTTTGATTCTTCGCCTTGAAGATCTACTCCTCTTCAAATATTTTCCTGTAGAATCCCTCCTGAGCTTGCCAATCTCGACTCCTTCAGAGAATCTTTGCACATGCTTCCTGTGCTCGACCTCCAACACTCTCAAACTATTGAAGTCACCCGGACTCGGTGCATTCGCAGCCACTATAATCCCTGGGTTCCTTTGCTCAGACAACGTGCTGAGACTTCTAACCCGGCCTGCACTCCTCCTGCACGGCTCTAGTAGCCCAAATCAACTCCTGGGTGAACGAGAATGAGAGCTTGACTGTTGAGCCTCATCAACGCACTCTATGCGGATGAATTCGACTGCACTCTATGCAGGAATCTCCTGGCTCAAACAAGAAAACAATTGAAACTCATTCTCCTCTCTCTCATAGATTCCAAATCAACTATGAAATCCCATACACAACATATCAAAGCAAATGCATGACAGAAAACAAACATACATGAGCATAATATCAATACAGAGAAACAACACAAACCATGAAAGTGAATCAAAGACTTCCTTCTATTAATTCAATCTGGACATGGGTTTTCTTCATAGGTTCTATGCTCTTCTCTTCTCTTGCTCTCAATGATAATGAGTTATACAATAATACAAAGGAGGGTGCCTATATTCCGTTTTCCCTCTCGCATTTTACAACTATCAAATCTACAATAAATTCCTATCTAACCAGCATTAAAACTAATAAATGCCTTCCTATCTATAATACAATACAAGTGCACTTCTTTATGAATGGCTTCATGAAAGAGCGACACTACAATTCCCAAAGAATTTCAAAAACATATGTGTTGGCGTTGTCCAGCTGTGTTTTCTTTCTCCTCGCGCGGGCTCGCTTGATGAGGTGTGGATGCTCCTGCATCATTATATCACCCTTAACTAAGTGTTTATGTTTGTTTTCAAGTAACAGTGCTACCGCAGTAGTGAATCAAGTGGTATTCAACAAACAATGCATCGCACAAGAGTCCACATGTCCAGTGATAGTATAGAGCAGAGTACCCATTCCGGTATGTATGCTTCAAAATTAGAAATATTTACTGTAATTGTAGATATTTATTTCCTGACTTATACTTATATATTATCTTCTCAAAATTGAATAGCATGTAGCTCAAGAGGGTGAAATGTGAGAGCAACCAAGTGGACAGGAAATTAACACACTAATTTTCCTAGCAACTGAGACAGGTAAAGAGTAATAGTGTAATGTTAATCAAAACAATGAATTAGTTATTTCAATTATATTTCAACTATCGATATGATCATTTTCGTTGTTCCAGTTTAAAACCCTGAACAAATGCCAGCTAACCCTTCTCAGCGAGGTACCATAAGTATGGTACATTAGCACACACAAACAATAGAAGGATAGGGCACACAAAATACAATGTCCTCGGATGGTTATGATATCGCGATTGTCAGTTTTATGAATGTAAAGAAACATAAATCAAAGAAAAATTAGATGTATAATTTCATGACCTGTTTTTGGATCTTTATCAATGTTTATATATTTATATTTTTTTATGACTATCCAAGTTATGCTTTAATGTCTATATGTTTTCTATATAAATAAAATCATTTGTTGGGTATGGGGAATTGAGAGCGATGTGAGGGGGGGGAGGGGCCATATGAGCTTCCACCTAACGTGGTTGGACCTGTTCAGTAGAGAATAACGTATTCTTGAAATGAAGAGAATCTCATTAAGGTATGCGACAACTTAATTTGTTTCTAGAGTATTTTACATAACTAAATGCATGCTTTTTTTTTTATTAATTATTTACTCATATAAAAAATTTGTCTTTTATGATTCATGCAGGTCTTGGTGACGAAAATGCATCTCGTGGACAACTCTTATCAATTTGTATGGGCTAATGGATCTGGCGAAAGAACAATGAAAAGGTAATGGTTTTGACATGATTTTAAAAGTAGGCTTTATACTAGTAAAAGTTCACAATCCTTATGAATATGTAGATATTGATATATACACCAAGTTCTATGTGGTGTTTTGGTTTACTTGTATATATTTTAAATACAATTTTGGTTTACCTGTAGTTTTTTTATAAAGAAGTATAACTATTTCAGAGAACCCCCATATACAAAGTCTTTATCCATATCCTCATTGTGGAAAATAAATTAGAAAAGATCCCTCACTTCATTCATTTCCATAATCCTAACCTTATTGCTATCCCTAGTCCAAATCCTAGTTCCTATTAAACAATGCATGAAGCTATCACCCCTGTCGTAATCATTGGAGTTTGTACAATAGGAAGGAACTCATCTTCTCATTAATAAACATTGTGGAGTCACCCTTGTCATAGGGATTTTTCAAGAGATTGTTGAATGCTATGTATATCCCCTTGATTACTCTAATTTACTCTTGGACATATAATATGAACAACAATGAAATGTTTAATAAGATGTCCATTTTTCATATTAGGAGTTGTTTTGGGATAGCTTAGACTTCCCATTATCAACTCTAGCCAATTCTTACCTGGTAGCAACCAATATTACCTCATTCTCCCCTTGTCTTCTTTCTCTCCTAGTGTTCCATGCTCTGCTACATACTCTTCCTCTTTTCCTAGTCCTACAAATACTTGGGGAAAGTATTGCCTCTCCTCCTTAGATTTTCTTGCTTACACACATTTTTCTTCATTTTTATTTGGTCATAATATCGATTCTCAAATGAAGTTCTTTATAATATGCTCGTTGAAATACTTATCAACTCTATAAAGATGACAAAAACTATGAACTCACCTCTTTCAATACCTTTTACTTATAATGTTAAGACCCAACAAAACATAAAACATAAATACCCTTCTCTCTCACTTTTACATCACACGTCCAATCCATCTCATCTCATATGGTTTCACTATCCCTCTTCCAAACTCTCTAAATAATAAATTCTCATCCTTCTACCTAGGTGTAATCTCACTCTTCTATTCTCATTCTAAATATCAAACCTCCCCAATTATTTTTAACTCAATATTTTTTTTTGTTACCTAGTTCCATACTTGCTATAATCTATTATACCTAGTTCCATACCTGCTTTCCCTTTTCCTCTCGCTGGCTAAAACAATTAGGTAGCCCCTTGTTCTTCTATGCCTTCTCTTTTACTTATCTTTCCATTAGTTGTCAAAATCAACATTTGCTAGTTGAATGAAGCCTTGTTCCTATTGGGAGCTTTTTTGGGCTAGCTTAGACTTCCCATTATCAAATCTAGCCACTTCTTACCTGGTAGCACCCAATACTACCTAGTTCTCCCCTTGTATTCTTCCTCTCCTAGTGTTGCATGTCTCCTACATACTCTTCCTCTATTTCTAGTCCTTCAAATGCTTGGAGAAAGTATTGTCTCTTCTCCTTATTTTTTCTTCCTTACACCCCTTTTTCTCCATTTCTATTTGGTCATAATATCAATGCTCAAATGAAATTCTTTATAATATGATCATTGCAATACTTATCAACTCTATAAAGATGAAAAAAACTATGAACTCACCTCTTGCAATACCTCTTACTTATAATGTTAAGACCCAACAAATCATAATACATAAATACCTTTCTCTCTCACTTTTACATCACACGTCCAATCCATCTCATCTCAATTGGTTGTACTATCTCTCTTCCAAACTCTCTAAATAATACATTCTCATCCTTCTACCTGGGTTCACTCTCTCTCTTCTATTCTCATTCTAAATACCAAACCTCCCCAATGATTTTTAACTCGATATTTTTTTTCTATACCTAGTTCCATACTTGCTATGATCTATTATACCTAGTTCTATACTAGTTTTCCCTTGTCCTCTCACTGGCTAAAACAATGAAGTAGCCTCTTTTTCTTCTATGCCTTCTCGTTTACTTATATTTCCATTAGTTGTCAAAATCAACATTTTCTAGTTGAATAAAGTCTTGTTCCTATTGGGAGTTTTTTGGGCTAGCTTAGACTTCCCATTATCAACTCTAGCCACTTCTTACGTGGTAGCACCCAATATTACCTAGTTCTCCCCTTGTCTTCTTCCTCTCTTAGTGTTCCATGCTCTCCTACATACTCTTCCTCTTTTTCTAGTCCGTCAAATGCTTGGGGAAATTATTGCCTCTCCTCCTTAGATTTTCTTCCTTACACCCCTTTTTCTCCATTTTTACTTGGTCATAATATCGATGCTAAAATGAAATTCTTTATAAGATTTTCATTGCCATACTTATCAACTCTATAAAGATGAAAAAAACTATGAACTCACCTCTTCCAATACCTCTTACTTATAATTATAATACCCAAGAAAACATAATACATAAATACCTTTCTCTCTCCCTTTTACATCACACGTCCAATCCATCTCATCTCATATGGTTGCACTATCCCTCTTCCAAACTCTCTAAATAATGCATTCTCGTCCTTCTACTTGGGTGCACTCTCACTCTGCTATTCTCATTCTAAATACCAAACCTCCCCAATGATTTTTAACTCAATATATTTTTTTTATACATAGTTCCATACTTGCTATGATCTATTATACCTAGTTCCATACATGCTTTCTCTTGTCCTCTCCCTGGCTAAAACAATGAGGTAGCCCCTTGTTCTTCTATGCCTTCTCTTTTACTTATATTTCCATTAGTTGTCAAAATCAACATTTGCTAGTTGAATTAAGCCTTGTTCCTATTGGGAGTTTTTTTGGGCTAGCTTAGACTTCCCATTATCAACTCTAGCCACTTCTTACCTAGTAACACCCAATATTACCTAGTTCTCCCCTTGTATTCTTCCTCTCCTAGTGTTCCATGATCTCCTACATACTCTTCCTCTTTTCCTAGTCCTTCAAATGCTTGGGTAAAGTATTTCCTCTCCTCCTTAGCTCTTCTTCCTTACACCCCTTTTTCTCTCCTACATACTCTTCCTCTTTTCCTAGTCCTTTTTCTCCATTTTTTTCTCCATTTTTATTTTGATAACTAGCTCTTATATACACTATGCCTAAATTATCGAGGCATCAAATAACATTATGTTTTTACAATAATATATGAGTCAATGTCATAATGACCCTTTAGGTTCGTAAGAGTTTCCAAATCTTCAAGGTGTTAAGAGGCATTATTTCACAAACCATTCATAACATAGAAAAAAATTGACCAATCGCTTATACATAGGTGATGAAAGAGATTTGAAAACCTTTTCAAAAATCAGAACCTTTTTTACTAATGGTGTCTTCATGGATTCAAAAACTTACTTTACAAACCTAACAATATTTCTACCTTTCAACATTCTCATGAACCCTTGGGTTTACCATTACTCCTTGTGAGTCATAAATTTCCACTCCCCAAATTCATACAAATTGAAATTTTTGTCACTTGTACAAGCCTATATGGCATCGGTACAAATATATGAATTCAACTAGGAGTAGACCTTTTCCCTTTCAATTTCATGATCTCCATCAACTTTGGGACTCAATGTCTCTTCATTAAATTCTCATTTTAATGAGGATGGCATAGATAACTTCAAACCATCCACATATACATTGGAATATTTTACCATATATGGTGACCAATCCAAGCAAATACCTTTTATTCATTCTTATCCACAATCCTAAAATATCATTTTAAAACTTTCTTTGGTGGGTGCAAACACACTTGATCAAACTTAGGAGGTATGTGTAGTAAAATGCTTATCATGCCTCTTTTCGTAACTTGATTGAGATTCCTACAAGCTGGTTGCTTATAGCTACACATGTTCATGGATTTTTCTTTTTAACGAAGTTCACATATTTTCCCATTGATCAATTTTCTTAATTGTTCCACTTTGAGGGCTAAAATTTCAAGTTAAAGTGAGCACAATAATATATGAGAAAGTCATAGGTGGAGGATTTGAGGTGAGCAATGAATTGTGCAATTAACAATATTGATAAATATAAACGACAAACAATATTCTCAAATATTGGGATGTTATAGCCTCACAATCCTCCTTCAAGCCTACAATCATTTCAAAGACTCGAGACTTTCATGTATATACAAGTTTTGTAAGATTTTAACCATTTGCCAAAATTTGAGCTAGATGCAGGTAATCCCTTATATTCTTCAAGTACATAAGAGATTAACTTTAGAGCCATGTTCAAATTAAAAAAAACTAGAGGTCTTAAAGGAAATTGACCATGTGGTTTTGTATATATTTATCATACTTGATTACCGAATCAAAATGTTCCAGGATAACATTCACAGGAAGTCTGGGCTTTGTTGTGACTTGGATTGTGCAATTAACAATGATATATATAAATAACAAACAATCTTCACAAATATTCGGATGTTATAGCCTCACAACAAATGAACCAATGTTTTATTTATATGCTTGGGATACCCATGCAATTGTAAATAAAGGATAGAATTCTCTTCAACTTATATCCATTATCATCTAGAGTGTGGATTAAAAGTTTCTTGAGAATCT
>ML783511.1:264645-317846 GCA_009831015.1 Picea engelmannii
GAATCATCGTGAGCGACTGTCGCAGTCGGCCCTCACGACATCGTGGGTCCTCTCGAACTAAGTAATCGTTAACCTACAGTTCGAGCCACGGTGGGAGTGCTAGCAGGCGGTGGCAGGGCTGCTGTCCACCCCTCTCCCTCAACCTCTCTGCAATCGTGTGTGGCCCCTTTACTCCATATGCGAGTCAAGTCGGCAAGCTATCGTCAGCCTGCATCACCAATAATCATGTCAGAAATGTCAACATCAAATCATCAATCAAATGAAACATCATAATAAACATATCCACCCAAAATCACACTCCCTGACTCAGTCCGGAGTCCAAGGGGGGGTTCTACCGATGCCTCTGCATCCTCAAGGTCAAAAACCCTGCACACTCAATCAAACTGAGTCAATAGCACCCGTCTAATCAAATAGTAACACATCATGTCATCTGTCAATCACATCATAATCAAATATAATAGGTCTAATGTCAAAAGGGTCCAGATCACTTGCGAGCAAGTGTCCTCAAATAATAAGTGGTCTCAGTGCGCCAGAGCGGGATGTTACACATGGAGTGGTGAATGTTGTCTTTTCCCTATCCTCAGGCAGAACAAAGACCTGATTGTAGCAAGAGAAACCATCAATCATGGACATCCTGGAATCTCCTGTCACCCTCTGCAGTATATGTTCCATCTTCGGCAAGGGGTAGTTATCCTTCCATGAGCTCCTGTTCAGGTTTCTGAAGTCTACACAAATTCGGATCTCTCCATTCTTTTTCCTTACTGGCACCAAGTTGGCCACCCACTCTGAAAATATCAGTGGTACAATGATCTGATCTTGAAGCAGCTTCTTCATTTCCCTCTCCATGACAGGCAGCAACATGGGATTGATCTGTCTCAGCTTCTGCCTGAATGGCTTTGCCTCCTCCTTTAATGGAATTTTATGCTCGATGACAGAAATGTCATACGTTTTGAGGTCTTCGTATGTCCAGGCGAAAACATCTGCAAATTCCCTCAAAATTCCAATGTATTTAGACCTCTGCTCCTTTGTCAGACTTCTTGACAATTTGACATACTTGGGCTCACTCTCGGTCCCAATGTTGCACTGAATAGTACCAGCGTCCTCCTCCGAGACTTCTCCCTTTACCGACACATTGTTTCTATCAAAAAGCCTTTCCAAAGGAACCAGTCCTCTGGGAATATGGTTGCTGGGCAGCTGTACAATGTCACGCCCTGCAATCTTATTCAGAAAATTACTCCCATCGAGCTCTTCCTCTGAGACGATGTCTTGGTCTATGCGCATTTCTGAAAATTCCTCGACATTCTCCAAGAACCTCTTGACCTCAGTGTCTAAAGAAAAGATGGGATGGTTGGTAGGGTTGGCCTCATCGCTGATTATATAGGCCAGTTGGGATTCACTATATAGTCTTCTATGCTCTCCTCCAAACACTGGGATAGTAGCATATGTGAGGTCCATTTGCAAGGTTCCCCCCGGTGTTTTTATCCAAGATCTTGATAACATCATACCGAACTTGGGGGGAACATCAGCTACTACAATATCCATGACCACACTCTTCATGGGCAGTTGAAACAAGGTCACAACCAGGTCTTTGATCACTCCAAGACACTGGACTCTCCTGGAGTCAAAGGAATAGAGGTCATGATAGGCTCTGGTGACTTCTAGTCCTAACTCTTCCATGACAGTTTTGGGCATGAGGTTGTGAGAGGCCCCTAAATCCATCAAGCATTTGTGCAACACCTTATCATGGATGTTCATGGATGTGTAGAAGGGAGGGGATGAATCATCTCTATCTTCTACCATGGGACCTAGGACAACTGTTGGCTTTTCTTCTTGGAGGTTTATGGAGTCTGTGGGAAGGCATGAGGCTTCATACTGTAAAATATCAGAGAAGCTCTTTTTGAATTCGTGATGTTTAATCAGCTGAGTGAGGGGCATAGGGATTCTGATCTTTTGAATCTCATGCTCGAAGTTAAAAGAATATGTAGGCTTTGGAATTTCTTTTATTTCAGGAACATGATTATGGACAATGGGAGAGAGGGGTTGGGCCTTCTTACCTCTATGACCATCTGCTACTTTACTAGCAGGCTTCTCTTCTCTAATGGACTACTCAGGAATATCAGGTGTTGCTGTCCTTTTGTTGGACCTCAGGTTGTACCTGCCTTGACCGCTGCCAACCTTTTCTCCCTTGCTCAATTCATTTAGTTGACTGTCCATGAGAGACTCTTTGTATGTTGATTGAGTGAGATGAGGAAAAGGAGGAGTATCTCCAAAGAAATGGATTTTAGGATCAAGTTTGTCTATTTCCCCTTCTTCTCCCTCAGCCACAAAATTGTTTTGAAAAGGGGCCTGAATTTTCTGGTCATCTATGTCTCTTTGCATCATAGGGGAAGCGATATTGTTTGGCCTCCGAAAACCTCCTTTGTTTTCGGCGCTCTAAGGGCCCTTGTATGCTTGCCTCCTCTCTACTTTCATTATTTCCATCTCTGCAGACAGAGACTTCACCATCTTGGTTAGTTCATCTACTTGAAGGTGGGGCGTCGATGGGCCAGAAGTTGAGGCTTCGTATTTTCCCTTTCTTCTGCACGTGTTAGCTTCGCTTCTCAATCTATTGGCTGCTAATACATTGGATTCCACTTCTATGGATGTGACTTACATTTGAGCTAAGGATGCGACTCTTCTTTCTCTCAATAAAAGACAGAAATCGGGGCCAAATGCACTAGCATAGGACATCTTGGCCGAGGCTTCTGATGGCTTTATTTCATCATGAATCTTATTGTACATTTTATTGAATATTTTGGAGAAGTCATAGACAGAATCTCCTTCCATCTTCTTCAAATACCCGAACTCAGTCATATAATACATGAAATCCTTCTTATCTCCCCACTGCCTCAGGAAATCATTATCCAGGGCTTCAATTCCAGCAATAGATCCGGGAGCTAATCCTCTAAACCATTTCCTTACCTCACCATCTAGGCTCTGGACAAAAACCATCATCTAGACATCTTCATTTCCAATCTTCAGGTTGTTTGCATAAATGTAGAAAGCAGCTAGGTGTTCTTCCGTGGTTATGTCCCCTTCCCCAGTGAACTTGGGAATATATTTCAAGTAATCTCCAGTAGGGAAAGGATTCGTGGGCTGAGGGAAGATCAAGGGAGCATACCTAGTAGCAACTATGGTGTCCATTCTATTCAGAGGGGGATTAGCACCAACCATGGGAATATTAGGTGAAGGAGATATTGGAGGAGAAGGAGTTCGTGAAGGGACTGCTGAGAATGAGCCTCTAATTGGAGTGGGGAACAAGAGGGGATTTAAGGAGAAGGATATTGAGCTCAAGTTAGCGGGTGCTCCTCTTTGTACAGGAGTGGTTAAGCTAGGCGTAGAGAAATCTTCTACGGTCCTGGGTCTATGCCAGGGTATAGCTTCAGGGGAGAGGGGAGTGTCAAAGTATTGTCCCTCTGGTCCCAGACCAGGAGAGGAAAACTCAACATAAACACTCCCAAAATTTAGGAAACGGGAAACTGCAGAGACAGGCCTATCAAATAACTGAGGAGGAGAAAAAGGAGCTCCAATAGGAGGATACGGTGGATTACCTGGTTCGGTGATGAATGATTCTTCTTCAGAGGCCTTTCCCCTTCTAAGAACCGCTTATGGATCTGTTTCAGACGTAGCTAGAGGCATCTATGGCTGAGACTGTGTATGCCTGCCTCTGAAAGCCACAATTAACAGAGCAGGTTCTCCCAGCGGAGTCATCACAATGGATTCGCCAGGTGCAAATTAGCAATCTTGAAAGGCTCCGATAATCCGATGCACCTTCGGATTCAGAGGCTCAATGTCGTTCTACCCAGGGAAAATCTTCAATTCCATCCCCGACAATGGCGCCAGAAATGTTAGCATCGGAAGTCACTCCTGGATTTCTTGCAGGAGCAGAGCCCGACACCCATCAGTTTAATGTCACAATTTGTTTATAAAGGGGTGATCAAATGGAGATAAAGACTCGAGGATATATTACTCTAACTCAGGGACTGGGTCTGGTATGTAATTAACAAAGGAGGTCTCGACCTAACTTCAGCTAGTGGGTTGATTAAAAGATGAATAGGTGGAAGACTTGGTAAGAAAGGTGAACAAACAACTTTGGGCAATAGGCTTTCGGTAGTTTGCAGAAGAAAGACTCTAAATGCAAGATCTTCTTGGTTGAGGGTCTCAAGAAACTGAAGGGGGACTTGACTAGATCCTCCAATTCCAAGTCATTCAGAGCTGGGAAAAATCATAAGAATTGATTAGAGATAGCGCAACTATTACGGTGATCCATTACAACATCATCCTATAATAGCTACAACTTGACTGGATCCTCCAATTCTGAGCTGCTCTAACACAATGTAAACAAAGACATGAAAGAAACTGGCATTCATAAGGCAAGAAGTCTCGAAAGTTCATACATAACCAGAGCAACAATGCTTTATTAAAGCTTTACAACCGGGAGCTTTGCTCAACCATCGATACCCACAAAAATGGCAGAAATTCCTACATATACTTGGAACTGACTCGGGTGCTAAAGGTGCGATCATATCATGAATTCAATTCTTGGCATTGAGGAGCTTCTCTGTTAGGCTATGCATGTAGACGTTGGGCATAATGCCCATGCAGTCGTCTGTCAGATGTGTTCTTTGTCAGGAGGAACTGACAACATGTCTCTGTACACGCCCATTTCTATCCTTCTATTTAAGGAAGGAGATGATGTATCACCCACCTTCCTTAATTGCATTAACTGATTCATCGGGACCTGAGAGGCTCTGGTCAAATATTCATTTGAGAGAGGAGGTAGCCTACCTTTGGCTGTCTGCTTCTTTGTTGGATTTCTAGAGGGGGACTTGGCTGGCCAATATGGATGGAGCTGACAAGGCTGAGGTGATGGGGCATGATAGGCAAGATACTCGGTGACCGAACAAGGTGGGGGGGTAATAAGCTGAGGTGGAGGTGGCTAAGAGTGAAAGATAATGAAATGGAGGATACATGTCATCGAGGTCTGAGAGGCAGAATGTCAAACATAAATTCCCCCTCCCTAGGCCTCCTTCTCGATGACCAGGTGACAAATCCGTGGGCCCGATTTTGGGTGCTATCGTAAATTTGGGGTTCGGTGTTTCAAAGTGCAAGAAATAAGGGGTGCCAGCTTCCCGAAATTTGATATTCGATATGCGATGAGCTCAACCTCTATGAGATAGCCCCTACTGGCTAGAACATGATCCATATGACTTGTCTTCACGTGACCGTAGCCAAACCCTCCATCGAAGTTTCGGCGTTCACAATGACACAATGTTTGTGTCCACGGGACTCGTTATTTTTCGATTGTCGATGCACCTTCCATGCTAGCCCTTTGACTAGGCCCTGGTCCAAGTGACCACTACCATATGCCTTTTGACTCTACTCTCCATCGGGGTTTTGCGGTTCGCATTTTTTAAGTGAATGAATCACTCGTCCCCAAGATCCCCGATATCCCGATGGCTTCAAGTTCCCCGATGGGTGCTTCCCTGTCAAGACTTTCCTGTTGATGCCAACCTCCCTCCATGCATCCTTTCCCAGACAGATGGTCTAGATCTCTTTCGCTACTTCTCATGTCTATGATCAGGCTTGCTTGCTTGACTCGGGCCCCAAACAGATTTCTTTTGTGTGCTGCGCTTGGGCACTTATCGCGCAATCCTGCAGACTTGTGTACCTTTGTTCCCTGATACCACAATTGTTGCTAACATTAATATCGATAAAAGTTTGTCGGAAACAATTTTACTATTTTACCAAAACTGTCACTATAGTGATGAAATGTCATCGCAATTTGCCACGAATTTTTGTCGCACATACAACATTTGCATTGTAAGTTTGATTTTTAGATATTTTCTCGTCGATATTTCCACGGTTTTTCATCGCAAGTTGCGACATTTTTGCGTTTCACATTCATCATATACGTCGTAAGTTATAGGCTTGGCATAACTGTTTGTCTCAATTGCGACAAAGTTTCATCGTAATTTCCATATTTCTTCGTTGTTATTGCGGCGTAATTTCGTCAAAATTGCGACAATGCATAGGGTTAACCGATGTTGAAGGTTGTGACACATGGAGCACTTATTTCGTCGAGCACTTATTTCGTCGATGTTTCCATGCACACCTAGATCATGGGTATAGCAACGAAATTATTCTGACAAAAAAAAATATCGGCTGTCGTGGAAATTGCGACGGATATGTGTGGCAATATGAACAAAAAAATGTCTCAAATTTGGTCATATGTAGTAGTGACTCAATCCCTTAGTTGCACCAGAATTGTATTTTATTTAGTAACTTAAATTTCCAATTCTCTTCACCCACATAAAAGCCTTCGTAAAAACGCTCCTCGATTTCCCTTTATTCCCTCACATTCCATAATGACTGACACCTTTCTTAAATCCTATCTGAGTTCATTTTAGGAAAGTTCTCTATACTAGATTCCTTCTATGTTCCACATCCCTTTTATCAATTAGTTTGCCCTTTTCTCTAAGTTCAAAATTTACAAGTTTTGCACATAAACAACAATTAATATTTTTAAATAATTAGATCCTCCTTTAGTTTTTAAATTTAATTTTTTTTACCCCCACTTTTCTTCATCCCATGTTTTATTACTTTCTTAATAAATTTTTAGTTCTCATGTCCTACTTAGACCTAGGATTTAAATTCAACTACGTTTAGCAAAATTGTTTTTAAGGGAAATTTATAAATTTTAAACTTTACTCATGCAAAAATTATCTTAGGGCTCACGAGATCAAACCAATATGTTCTTTTCTAGGTACCTAAGTTCATTGACTCACCAGTGTTAACAACTACAACATTCCCTTCAAGACACACTACGTGCTCCAAGGGTGTCACTTGCATTCATTCATGTTTCATTGATGTGGTGTTCCCTTCAAGACGCACTATGTGCTCCATGGGTGCCACTCTGCTTTTGACTAATTTTGGTAGATGCCAAACCCTTGGAGTCAATAATCCATCAGGTGACCTTATGGGATACTAAGGGCCTCTAAGGAAAAATGACCCTGCCTTATTCCACGCCCCTTAGAATATTTGTGAGAAACTCTCTCAGTCTTCCCTCATGGCATATTGGATCTCTTGAACTAGGTAATCGTTAACCTAAATTTTGAGTCACGGAGAGAGTGCTAGTAGGTTGTGGTAGGGATGTTGCCATACCTCTCCCTCAATATATCTAGTTGTCATGTGTGACCCCTTTACTCCAATGTGGATCTGATTATCAATATTCCGTTAGCCTACATCCACCATGGAACATGTCAACGATTGATAACAACATCATAATATAGCAGTCATATGTTAGATATGCAATAACCAAAAAATACTCAAACCATAACCAATCCACTCCTTGACTCGATTCGGAGTCCAAGGAGGTCCATCCCTACCATTGACATCCTCAATTAGTCTAGATTCCTACACACCCATGGGAAACCAATCAATAACACCTTTTGATACAAATATAATCAAATGAAATATCATCATATCCACAACATCACCATAATCAATAAGCGAAACAGTCAATAATTTAAGGAACTGGATCACTTTCATGCAAGTGTCCTCAAAGAAAAGTCCAATCATGTGTGCACAAGAGAAGGATGTTCCATCAAGTAGATCTCTATAATGTCTCTTTGGTTTCTCCATATATATCTCTTCATTAATATATACATGTAAGAATGCATTCTTCACATCCATATGATGTACCTCTCACTTTCTAGTTACCACAATAGCTAGAGATAAACAAATGGAATCAATCATGGAAACTGATGCAAAAGTCTCCCCATAGTCAATGTCGTGTACCTATGAGAAACATTTAACTAGTAACCAAACCTTATACTTTGTAGTGTATCGATAAACATCCCTCTTTCTCTTGAAAATTGACTTACATATAACATGATTCATGTTGTAAGGTAGAGGAACCAACTCCAATTTGTTGTTCTCTATTAGGGAATTGCACTCCTCTTCCATAGCTTCCTCCCAACGGAGTTTTCCTTTAGCCTTTGAATAATATTGAGGATATTATCTAAGTACCATATAAAAATAAATAGGTAGGAATGACTCCATGGGTATTAAAATATTGAATAGGCGCCACAAACTGAGATCTGGTTATCCTTGGATTGGTAGGATCACCCACTAGATGACCTACTGCCTGAAGAGTCTATTGTGTCCATCATGGTAGATTCTATGGCCCTAAAAATTCTTTATTATGATCATATATATGAGTTATATTATATTCATATATATGATCATAAATATGATCAGAAGAAGTCTCATGAAGTTTTGCAACTAGTGGCGGTGGAGATGGAGTTGTGGACTTCTTTGGAAGTACATGTGAAGGACCCTCTTCCAAATTAACACCACTTTGAATGAATAGTGTATATTAAATAATATATAATAACATATATCTATTCACTCCCTCTAGATATCCAAAAAAAATACACTCATTACTCTGAGCTTCTATAGCTTTCCTCTTGGAAGGGATCCTAGCCCATGCCTGGAACCAAAAATTTTGAAATGAGTGACTTCCTGTTTCTTCTTGATCGAAGCCTCATATGGAGTGAATCCCTTCAATTATTTATGAGGAACTCTCCTCTTAATGTAGGATGAGTAATTAATATATGTATCCCATAACTTTAGAGATAGTGGTCTAGGTTGTAACATATAGTTGGCCACGTCATTCAGTGTCTTGTTCTTTCTCTCTCCCACCCCATTCTTCTATGGAGTAGATGGAACTGAGTGTTGCAACTCTATACATGATTATGAAGAAATATGTTCAACATCCTTATTCACATACTCTCCTCCATTTTTTGTACAAATCTTCTTAATCTTATTCTCTGTTTGGTTCTCAACTAGATGCTTGAAATCTTTAAAACACTCAAAGACCTCATATTTTAATTTGAAAAAGTAGAGCCATGTATATCTCGAAAAATCATCAATGAAAGTAATAAAATACTTAGATTTACTTATTGATGGGTGTGGGAAAGGACTTGTAATGTCACTATGAACCAAATTGATAAAATATGATGCCCTCCATGATTTACCTGTGTTGAACTTCTCCTCGGGATGTTTTCCCAGTATGCAACCCTAGAAAACTACATCTGTGTATTGAATGTGTAGTAACCCATCTACCATTCCAACCTTGCTAATTTTATCTAAATATTTAAAATTCAGATCCCCAAACCTCTCATGCCACAACGTGGACTCTTCATTAGCATGTGTTAGCAGAGATACATAATCAGATTTATGAGTGAAGTGAGAGAATCTATACAACCTGGAACGGTGATTAACGAAACCAACAACAATTTTTTAACCATAAGAGAAGTCAGAAATAATAACTGAGTTGGGAGTGAAACCCACCTTCTTTATTGAACTTAAATGAGTGATTTGATATATGGAAAGAATATTTACTAAAATCTTCGAAACAGGAAGTACATCCTAAAAGAATCCATTGTCTAGATCAACTCTACCCCTACCACACACCTCTATGAGAGAATCATCTCCCATGAATATCGGTGGTCTAGAACAAGTTTTCAAGTATGATAAAAGTCTATATGATGAGGTTGTGTGATGGGTAGATCCTGAATGAACACCCAATAATTAGGAGAAGATGAAATAACAAGTAATGCATGACCATTACCTCTTTCTGATGATGGTGTTTTCGTTGCATGATCTAGAATGCAATCCTCAAGGCGATGTTGCTCAACTGTTTGTGTCATGATATTTTTGGTCTTTTTCATGAAAGAACTCTCGGGATGGAGCCCCCTATTACAATAGGAAGACTTTGTCATCTCCTTCTTTCCTTTTCATGTCTTGGAACTCTGCTTGAGTTCTAAGTGCATGGGACTTGGAATTCTTAAGTGCCCCTATTGGGATGATATTTTTTTACTCATGGATAAGTGACTCCATGAAATCATATAGGGATGGAATCTTCCATGTAAAACCCATAGATAACATGGTAGTATGAAAAGAAGAAGTGTAGACATCTTTTTGTTAGAGTTGAAAAGAGTAATTGTTCATCTTTATTATCAATTCCACAAGCCTTAACATAGGAAATAAAAGTTTTACACTTAGAGAGGTAGTTTTGTAGAAGAAAATAATCACTTTGATATCATATGGAAGTTCTAAATCTTTTACAATAATGAATGCAAGTTCTAAATCTTTTACAATAATGACACACAAATTATTAACACAAAAAGAAAATAATTGTAGTTACACATACATAGAGAAGTTTATCTAGGATATGCAACTGAGGAAACAAGCATGTTTTAGAGTGACACATTTGATTATATTATCTTGTCTTCAATGTTTACAATATAGTATATATAAGATCAGAGGACATTAAAAAATCCTTGATCCATTAACACCTGATTAGAATGAAACTGTAGTTCCTTAACGAGGATTATATTACAATGAAAAAGAAAACCATATGCCAGAAAATTGTCAAAGGAGAAAACCATATCCAAAAAAGACCACTCACTCGATAAAAACCTATCGATGATTTTTGGGACTATATGTTTGTACACACCATGGATAAGGTACCTAGAAGGTTGTACATCTAGGAGTATTTGAGAGAGAAAATTGAGGACTATGAGAAAGTCATTATTTAGTTGTGTGTGACTTTCATGTTTACTTTGGGGGTACCTTGCCATGAAGAACCTATGGAGAAGATAGTCTACACCCGTCACAAGAGGATCCTATGAGATGAATGATGCAATTATTGATCATCGACATTAGAATTTGAAAGGCCATTGGAAATATTACTTGGCAATGGTAGTACCCTCTAGACCGATTCCTTTCTTCCAAAATATTATGGTCATATCTGCTAAGCAACTACAGTGTAAGTCTGATATGGAGGCGAACCATAGAATGGCTCACTTATGGCCCCTTAGAGTCTCGGTCACCTCCACGTACTCTACACTCTGAGAAATATCACCCTTCTAGGCTATAGTGAACATATCGCAAGCTCCCTAGTAAGAATCAATCCATCTGCGCTTAGACCGAGAGCATTGATTGTTGATTTATGACTATGTAAATTCATTACAATAATGTCTTCTTTCTCCTCGATGACATTTCTGCTCAAACATTTATCTTTGAATCAACAAAGGCCATGTATAGATATCCCTCTAGTGAAACCATAAGTGTGTTTATGGTGTGATCTTAAGCACTAAAGGATTCAATGCAATGAAAATATGAGAGTCTCCACACCTTCAGTGTTCTTTCCCATGAACTGGAGTACAAATACCCATTCTTCATGTCCACTGCGAGATTGGATACGGTGTTCACATGTTGAATATAAATTATTCTCTTATTCTTGAAAACTTGGACATAATTAATATAGTATATCATGTTTACCAGGCGGTCCCTCTATGTGGCCATCACAGAAATGAACTTGTGTAGTGTGGGAATCCTCTTGTCATAATCCACTTTTATGACACTAGTGTGCATTGTAAATATTGTAACTAGTCACAACAAGATACTTAACTGTGCAATCTCCATGACTAAATTTGAACCAATCAAGAATCGCCAGATGCCTGGGAAATAGTTGAAACATATCGTTTCCAACAAACTCATTATAAACATAATATCTAGTAATCGCTCCAAAAACTGCATTCCCGCTGTAACATTTCACAGTAGATATACATTGGTAATAACTGTCATGTATAGAAATTCCTAGCTATAATCTTTTGAGCTCTAATGCTCTTAATCCTGAAATAATCTTCCATAAATTTGTAACTTCAGTGCGAAAATATTTGCATAGACTCCCTAAGTTGATCATGCATACTTCTTTGCGAAAAATCATATTCCTCGGATCTAACACTATTCTTTTGTGACTTCAATGTATTGTGTTGTCGATATGAACTATTCTCATATATATTGGTTCATCTGGTACTTCCCCCAATGGAAAAAATGCCACCATGCCAGACCCCCATTAAGTTCTCAAGTTACACGATGTAATTCCACAACATATGATGTGAAGATTCTATCACCAATATAATTCACAGAAAGAAATCATATATATGATATCGGATTTAATGCATGAAAATAGAATATGTTGTTGAAATGTTATAATTACTCTTAAATATCTCCCAACAATAAACACTAAATGAAGTAGGTATAAGTTATCAATATGTTATATGTAAATCATTTTCAGAACCTTCATTGTCTAAATATTTCTCACTCTTTCCGGAGAGGTAACCATGTACAAATAGACTTGTTTGGTGCATTAAAAGAGGTAGCCAGATTCTGAGAGCCATAGCTCTAGTTTGGATTGATCGTCTTGTGTTTTGAGTGTCCTATCATACATATATAGTTGTATTAATCCACTTTCATTATCTCAATTGGTATTAGAGTAAAGGTTGAGCAATTTGAGCCAGCAGATTGAATCAGAGCTCACGAACGATTGGCTGAAGGAAAGAAAGGTTGAATTGTTGTAGGCATGAAAGGGATGTGCTTGCAAATCCATGTCCGAGTCCATTGGATAGGGAAATACGTCTCAAGTCATATTGAAGAGAGATCGAAGTTTGGGAAAGTGTGTAGTAGAGGTGGAGCATTGCAATGGGCAGTAGTCAGACCATCATTTTTCTATTCAGAAAAATTAGACCAGAAATTGCAAAGGTTTTGTGTAATACCTCTAGGTTGAATCTCAATTATATATATATATATATATATATATATATATATATATATAAAAGTAGGTGAGCTATTTGTATCAAGTATTGGATTAAGTTTTGTATGCACATCTGAGAGGATTGTGCATCAAAGAAAGATCGTGCACATTTTATAGTGTAGTGCTCATGTGTGTAAGTGTGCGAAGATGGGGCACAAAAGGAAGAGTATGAGCATGTTCAAGTTTTTGCACACACTGGATTAAGTGTGTAGTTTAATGTCAGAGAGTGTTTGTATATATGTTGTCGTTTAAGGATGGTGAGTTTGGATGCAAAAGGTTAGTGCACCTATATTGTAAATGTAATCACCCTAAAGGGTGGTTTATGAAGGTGACACGTATCGAGTACAATATATATTGTCTATGTTATCATATAATTTGTACTTTCCCAAAGCCAAAGGAAAATAAGATATATGACAATGTGATATAGTATCACTATCACCTCAATAGGAATAACAACAAAACAAAGCATATAATGGTAGTTTCAAGTACAAATATGATAGTAAAGATTCAAGAGGCAGTAATCCAAATGAAAATAGTAAATATTCATGAAACAATAATCCAAGTGAAAATATGTTATGTGATATAAAAAATGTAGTAATGAACAAGTTTACAAGAACAATTAATGAATTTTAATAGTTGTTATAAAAGCTCTTCTAAATTGCTTGAAAATAGAGTGAAAAGATAGCATTTGCTAAGTAGAATGATAATCAACTGTCTTAAGGAATTTTTGAAGTGGTTAGATAACAAACAAAGTAAAATATGCATAAAAATTTCTACAGTTAGATGGCCTTAGAAAACATTTATAAAAACAATAAGAAATTTAGCAATCTAGGCTGAATTAGTGATAAATTTAGTTAGTAATAGCTTAAGAGAATAGTGTTTGAGTGTTTGATCAATACTTCAAAAAGAGAGAAGTGAGAACTAGTGGCCTTTAGGTATTATGGAGTCAATTATATCAGCACAATAACTTGGAGAAAATAAATAATTATACTTGTCTAAGAGATAACAAGGTGGAAGCTTGAGAAGTAGCACCTTAAGTCCTCAAGCACCAAGATTTTAAAAGATTCAATTAGGGTGTAGGCACCTCTAGACACTAGAGATTTCTCCTATTCTTAGACTCTTGAAATATATTGAATGCAAAAAGAACAAGACAAAGCTTCTAAAGTGCTAGCACTTTAGGGTTATAGAAGTTTGTCTAGGCAAGATATTATTAGGAAAAACTAGCAAACCAAAGAGAAAGAAAGAAGAACCTTATGTTTCGTACTCCTAGGATTTTCAATAAAGAAATTTCATAATATTAAATATGAACAAGTAAACATACCATAAACATTTATCATGAAATGAAAATTGCAGATTTACTTAATTCACCTAGAATAATCAAGCACAAAAACCCTAGATTTGTCAAAATTTCACCAAGAAAGATCCAAAATGCATCCAAAATAGCATCCAAGCAAGTGCACCTTAGCAATTTCAACCTATAACCCCTTTAGGGAGAAAATTTCAGTTCTCTCTCCAATTGAGGATAGTTATGATGAAAAAAGGAATTTAGCCAACCATATTTATATGGAAAATCTTGGCTTAATTACCCAACAGTTGTGTCTTTTCATTGTTTTGAGACTACATGGTAATTTTCTGATTAAAATAAAAAATAAAATCAATTATTTACAAAAAGACACTAAGAGGGTGATGTCATCCCTCCTAGGGTGTATTTAGGCCTCCTTGAGGATACATTGAGATAGAGAAGCATGGCACTAGGCCTCTAACAACCTTGATCCCTATCCACACATGACAACATCATCTTCAAGGACCTCCTCCATCAAGTATCCATCAAAACACAACCCTAGGTGATGTCATAGCCTAAGAAGGTGTCTTCTGGGCCTCCAAGGGCCAACTTCCAAGTGAGAGGAGGTGGAAAACCATGCTACGGTCATGTCTGAGTGCCTCCAAAGGAAAGTTCCTCTTTTCTCATTGTGCAAGTTGGTCATCATGATCTTGCCCCGAGAATGGGGTCTTTCAATCCATCCTTGGGTTTCAAGCCCGCATGAAGGTTCGAACAAATAATCTCCTTATGAATATCTATCCATCGGGAAATGTCCTACAAAGAAAAACAAGTATGACATCCAAGGGTCCATGAGTCACAAGTATCATAAAAAGTAATCCACATCAAATAATCCAACCACCTGAATATGTGCATCAAACCCCCATTTTCAAACTAAACAAATGCTCAAATACATTAGAGAATTTG
The DNA here is from genome assembly GCA_009831015.1 of Picea engelmannii. NCBI lineage: Eukaryota > Viridiplantae > Streptophyta > Pinopsida > Pinales > Pinaceae > Picea > Picea engelmannii. The sequence continues at coordinate 279,597 of ML783511.1, forward strand.
TTAAATTTAGGTGTGGGAGGGGTCTCAGGGAATCCTATTGGTTCAATCATTCCCAGGTCCAAGGTGTTTCCCAAGTGGAACCTATCTAAGTTATGTGTGCATGTGAAATGGAGTGGGGTGAGATTTTTGGCATGGGATTTATGACACACAATGGTTTGTATTTTCTCATTTATGGGTGGATTTGTAGAGAGTGGGATGCTCTTCATCTGTGAAACAACATTTTTCCAAGACCATTTACTGTCATTAATTTATTAAAGTCGAAACATTAGGTATTCCCCAAGATAAATCAAGGGCGGGGGGAAATACCACATTATCACTTGAAAGGAGAGGTCCACAAAACTCCATAGGGGTAACCATCAAAAAATTATAACGCACTTGTATTAGTCTTTCATCCAAGTGGGATATTTGTTATGTTTTTGATATTTTGCAGGTATTCAATTTTTTTTAGAGAATCAATTCATTGTTCTCCAGACCTGTCTCGGTGAGCATCTAGAAGGTTTATATGTAATATCCCGCTCTTGCGCAATGTTTGAGGATGTCGATGGCATCGAGGGATCTCCATGGACTTCATATCAAGTTAGGGAGCAGACGTTTATGGTTTGAATGTTTTGAATTACCTATGTGACATATGACTAGATATTATGATGTTGATTGTTATCGTTGAAATGTTTCGTTGATGGATGTAGATGACGATAGCTTGCTAACCAGACTCACATTAGGAGTAAATGGGTAACCCATGACAACCATAGATATTCAGGGAGAGGTGTGGTAGCATCCCTCCCATAGCCAACTAGCACTCTCATCGTGGCTCGAACTGTAGGTTAACGATTACCTAGTTTGAGAGATCCATGATGTCGTGAGGGAAGACTGTGAAAGTCACTCATGATGATTCTAAGGGGCGTGTAATAAGGCAGGGTCCTTATTCCTTAAATTCCCTTAGCCTCCCACAAGGTCACCTGACGAAGTATTCACTGCAAGGGTTTGATGTCTACCAAAATAAGTCAAAAGATGAGTGGCACCCTTGGAGCACAAAGTGTGTATTGAATGGCACGCTGCGCAATTAAAAACATAATGCCAGCAAGTGACACCCTTGGAGAACGTAGTGCGTATTGAAGGGCACGTCGCGATTTTTAACTATCGTAAGTTAATAATCTTAGTACCTCGAAAACTATGCCTCCTTAGGACCTGGTCGGCCTTAAAATGAATGATGGTATGAGTAAAGTTTAATAACTATTTTTCCCTTAAAAATTGTCACCAACCTAGTGAATTTAAAACCTAGGTCTAAGTAGAACATGCAAAAAAATATATATATATATATGGACTTATAATAAGAAGGGGTTAAAGAAAATTCAAACATTAATAATTAAAGTAAAATTTTAATGAAGAATTAAATTATTAAAAGGGTAAAGTGTTGTTTATATCCAATCATGCTAAATCAGAACCAAGAAGAAAAGGGGAAACTTAATGAAAAGGGGAATGTCTAACATAGTAGGGAATCTAGTAAATGGCACCTTCTAATTATGAACTCAAGTAGGTTTTAGGAACGACCTCGGTCATTTAAGAAATGTAACGGAATAAAGAGACACTAAGGAGAGTTTTTAGGAATGTTTTTAGGTGGGTGAGGGAAATAGGAAAACTTAATTAATTAATAAATTGATTTTTTGGTGCAACTAAGGGATCAAGTGACATGTGTACGAGGGAGGTTTATCCTAATTAAAGTTAATAAAAAGAATCTAAAGAGGGTTTGGGAAACTCATCACTAAGAAAAATCTATAAAAAGGATGTTGGAGGAGGAGTATGGATCACGTCTGTTAGGTGTAAGGTTATGCTGCCGATATTTTTCTTGACGATTTTTTTTGTGGGAGTTGGGATACCCAACTCGAAAGGAGAGTGATAGCTCGACCTTGCGAGGTGGGATGGGTGCTAGATTTTTCTTTGGTTTGTGTGCGTGGCCCCTTTGTGGCTAAGGGGGATAAGGGGGGAGAAGAGTAACCCCAGCATTGACTGGAAGGTACCGGTGTAGTCTCAATGGTTATCAAGAGAGAGATAGGAAGGAGAAAAAACACCAAGGACATCCACAAAATCTTCTTCATTGGTCTCAGTATTGTATAATTTATCTCTAATAGATCACAATTCATATTCCAATTTTAAATTATAGTTTATTTATAGCAAGGTTGTACTTGAGTAGACATCCATGGATTTATGATGTTCCTAACCCTGGTATAATAACTGTAATTATTTTTGTATTGTTCCCTTAAGCATGAGAAACTATGTCTGAAAATTTCTGGAATTTAAAAGTTGACATGGGATGTAGTGAATGGCAAGCTTAAATTTTATTTTAAATGTTTTTTTTATTCATAATTGTTGCCTAAATTATTTTAGTGTAGGAGCTGACTTGGACGGTGACAATCTTGTTCGTCCTTCAAGGAAGACTGTTCTAACAATTTGTGTTACAAGACAAATTATTATACTTGCTTCTATTCCCCCTACCTCCTATCCGCCAACCTAAAATTTTATTTCGCAACCGATAAGCCTTACAATCCTTACCTTGTCACCCATGCTTCTCTCACTTGGGCCTACAACACCTTTACAACTCCACCAATCCCTGCCCTTATTCTTGCGCTTAGGCTGGACAAAGATATCCTTCTACCTAAATTGGTCTCTAAGTATACTATCTTTGGCGTGGTGACGAAGACCCTTTTAAAGAAAATAAATAAAACAATAAATCTCCTTAACTTGAGGTTGAGTAAACTACCTCTCTAGATTATTTTTTTGGGTGTAATGGTCATTCTAGAAGAACAGTTAACACTCACAGTTTTAGGATTAAACCACTTCGTTAGGAAAACTATTGCCTAGTAATTGTTCTTGGCACGTGGAGGAACCTAGGCAAATTAGGTCCCCACCTTCTCTGTGTTTGTGTGTAAAAAATTTATGCATTGTCCTCGTTGTCCTCTGTGGTTGCCTTAAACTCACCTTACTCTCTCTATCTATGTAAGGTGTTATCCTTGTGCTCTACACATATTTTCCAAAGGTCGAACACTTCCCACAGAGCTCCCTTTGTTGGATATCACTTGGGATCATTTTTGTTGACCCGACTAGATTGTGGTTAGTGGGTTGCACATATTTGGGTGAGTAGATTCCCCAATTTTGGCACCACAGGTGGGGCGGGTTGTAACCTAACCGTTGTGAGTGATCTCCCTCACCAACATAGCCCTTTATTTAGTCCTTCCTATGTATATGTGTTGAAATAATGTAACTGCAAAGAGTATTCTTATTATTATTGTTATTTTATTCATTAGATTAATCCCCATTGTGGATTAATCATGTCGGTAATTGTATTAGGACCAAATCCCCTTTTGCGGATTGGTCATCAGACAATTGTAATAGGCAGAATAAGAAGTCATCCCACACAGTTATTTTTGAGACCAGAAGTACTAGAAGCACCAGTCCAGAAATATGCAGATCATATTTGATGGGGTAAAAATTGGATTTTATCAGATCTAAGGACAGCAGGCTACTCGCCTCAGCCAAGCGCACCTCCTCGTAAGGTCAAAATTTGATTTTAATCATTTTCAATTTTTGGTCATTTTTGTAGCCTCAAGTACAACATGTCTACAAGCACAAATCTTGTTGAGAAACTATAAGGCATAGAAAACTTCCATTCCTAGAAGTATAGGATCGGTCGAATCCTTGCAGAGAATGACCTAGCAAGATTTATCAAAGAAGAAGTGGAGGAACCTGAAGATGTTGTAGAGAAAGCAAAGCATCAGAAGGACTCAATCAAGGCTCAAAGAATCATTATAGATTCAATCAAAGACCACCTGATCCCGTATGTATCTTCCAAGAAGACACTGAAGGAAATGTTTGACTCTTTAAGAAAACTATATGAAGGAAAGAACATCAATCAAAAGATGAATCTAAGAACTCAATTGAAGAATACCAAGATGTAGAAAGGAGAAATGATTCAAGAATATTTCTCTCGAATCTCAGAAATAAAATAATAGTTAAAAGCAATTGGAGACACCATCGACGAAGACAAATTCGTAATAACAGCCCTAAATGGTCTCGTAAGACCTTGGGATGCTTTCATCTAGTCAGTATGTGGCAGAAAGGAGAAACTATAGTTTGAAGGCCTATGGGAAGAATGCATCCAAGAAGAGACAAGGTTAGCCAACCGTGAAGCACTAATAGCAAGGGACGATGATCAAGCCCTAGCTACTCATACATAAGGAGGAAGGAAGAAACCATACTTCAAAAGGGAATTTCATAGAGAACCACAACCATCAAAAAAATTCAACAACCAAGAATCTCATTCAAGAAATTTTCAGAAGAAAGGACAATGCAAGGGACGAGATCTCTCATCTATACAATGTTATCATTGTGATAATATGGGACATAAGGAGAATAATTGTCCAGTCAGAAGAGAAGAATACAAGAGGAAGCACAAAAGGCAACATGCTCACATAGCCGAAGATGAAGAACCACCTATGAAGATGATTAAGAACCATGTCTTGATCTGAGCTATCTCAAGATCTGTATCACCTGGAGGGGACACATGGCTCATTGATAGTGGTGCATCAAAACACATGACAGGTAAGAAAAATACTCTCTCTTGTATTTCAGAAAAGAAGTTTTCTCAGAAAGTAACTCTTGGAGATGATTATCAATATCCCATCAAGGGAATAGGAGAATCAAACTACAAGCTAGATTCAGAAAACTCAATAACAATGAAGGACGTACTCTATGTACCAGGATTAAAGAAGAACTTACTCTCCATATCAGCTTTATACAAGAAAGGCTATAGATTTGCCTTCATAGATGGATAAGTTCTCATGTGGGCTAAGGGAGAAACCTTAAATGAAGCAATCGTCATCGGAAGTGAAGAAAATGGCTTATATAAGCTGAAGGGTCACCCAGAAACCTCCATGACCCATGCCATCGAAAACTCATGTGAACTTTGACATAAAGGATTGGCCCACATCAACTACAAGGTGCTACCATACATATGCAAAGCTGTCACAGGTTTACCAGAACTCAAGGTTGATCAAGAAGGCATATTCAATGGATATGCACAAGGGAAAAACATCAAGAACCCTTTTCCAAAGAGGGACAACAAAGAAGAAGGAGTATTGGAACTCATTCATTCAGATGTGTGTGGCCCAATGCCATCATCCTCCATTAGCAGGTATGCATACTATGTATCATTTATTGATGATTATTCTCGTAAGACCTAGATATATTTCTTAAAATCTAAAGATGAAGTATTCAGTAAATTCAAGGAATTCAATGCCTTGATAGAGAATATTTTCGAAAGAAAGATTAAGATACTCAGGCCATATAATGGAGGGGAATATACCTCAAATGAGTTCATGAACTTCTGCAGAGATGTTGGGATCAAGAGGGAACTCACTACTCCCTATAATCCTCAACAAAACACTGTAGCTGAAAGGTAGAACATAACAATTATGGAAGTTTTAAAGACCATGATTCACGATCAAGATATTCCTATGTGCTTATGGGAAGAAGAAATAATGGAAATTGTTTATGTGCAGAATAGATTATCCCATAGTGCTCTTGGGTTCAATACCCCAGAAGAAATGTTCACCGGAAAGAAGCCAGAGGTAAGCCATCTCAAAATATTTGCTTGTCTAGTGTTTATTCATATACCAAAAGAGAAAAGAAACAAGCCGGAACCCTCCATAAATAAGGGAATATTCATGGGATACTGTGAGGTATCCAAGGCCTTTAGAATCTACATGCCTGGCCACTGCCATATTGAGATCAGCAGGGACGTGACCTTTGATGAAGAAGCAACACTTAAGAAATCAAGAAGATGTCAGCTTGAAGAAATGTATGAAGAGGAACCTGTAAATCCCAGGACTCCATAATCCATGGGGGAAGTTCCCAGAGCTATAGAACCTGTAAGGGAAGTCATATCTTCCCCTGATGAGGAGACTCCTAAAGATCACGATGTATCAAAAGTTCAAGAATGTCCTCATATGACCTTCTCCCATAAAATAAAGCCTGCTTGGGCAAGAGAGCTTATACAAGATGGAGAGAAGTATGTTGTTCGAGAAGGAACCACAAGACAGGTGAAAAGACCAAAGTCATTCTCTAGTTACAAGGCTTTGATGTGCAATCTACTTGATGAATAACCTACATGCTTTGAAGAGGCCATGCAAAAGAAGGAATGGGCAGATGCCATGATAGAGGAATACCAATCCATAACAAAAAATGATGTATGGGAAATAGTTCCCAAACCAAAAAGAAAGGATGTGGTATCATCAAAATGGCTCTTCAAAATAAAACATGTTGCTGATGGAAGTATTGAGAAATATAAAGAAATATTTGTTTCTCGTGGCTTTTCCCAGAGGGAAGGTATTGATTATGAAGAGACATTTGCTCCTGTGGCCAAATACACTTCGATCAGAACCATTGTAGCTCTTGTTGCCAAGATGAAATGGAAGCTGCACTAGATGGACGTAAAGACAACTTTTCTAAATGGTGTTATCGAAGAGGAAGTGTATATAGAGCAACCCCAAGGATTTGAGGTTGAAGATAGGAAGTCTCATGTTTGTCGATTGAAGAAAGCCTTATACGGATTGAATCAAGCTCCCAGATCTTGGTATGGCCGTATAGACAATTTCTTAATGAGCTTAGGCTTTACCAAGAGTAAAGTAGACTCAAATCTCTACTTCAAAATTATGGATAATGAACCAGTAATTTTACTACTGTATGTGGATGACTTATTCTTAACTGGAGAAGAAAATCTCATTGCTGAATGTAAACAAAGACTTGCCACAGAATTTGAAATGAAAGACCTTGGCCTAATGCATTACTTCTTAGGTCTTGAGGTATGGAAAAGTCCAGAAAGAATCTTCCTTAATCAAGGGAAGTACACGGTCGAAATCTTAAAGATATTCAACATGCTATAATGCAATTCCATGAGTACACCCATGAAAGAGAAGCTGAAGCTATTGGTCGATACTTCGTCAAACTTGATAGATTCCACACTGTACAGAAATATTATTGGATCATTGATGTACCTAACGAACACCAAACAAGACATCTGTTTTGCAGTGACACCTTGAGTCAGTTTTTGGTAGAACCCAGACGTGTTCACCTAGTGGCTGCAAAACATGTGATGAGGTACCTTAAAGGTACAATGGATTATGGTCTCAGCTATGATGGAGATCATGACTTCACATTGAGTGGATATACTAATGCAGATTGGGCAGGAAGAATTGTAGACAGAAAAAGCACTTCTGAATGTTGTTTCAGTTTGGGATCAACCATGATCTCGTGGCAAGGTAAGGAGGCAATCTAGTATTGCTCTCAGCACAGCAGAAGCAGAGTACATTGCCACATGTTCTGCTAGCTGCGAAGCTATATGGCTTCGAAAGTTGCTAACAGGCCTATTTGACTTGGAGATGAGAGCAACCGTGATTCTATGTGACAACCAGAGTTGCATTAAGATGACATAGAATCCTGTATTCCATGACAGGTCGAGGAACATAGAGATCCGATATCATTTCATCCACAACATGGTACAGAGAGGAGCCTTGAAGCTCCAGTACATTAGCATGGATGAACAAGTTGCTGACGTGTTGACCAAATCTCTATCTCGTGTAAAGTTTGAATACTTTCGAGATAAGCTTGGTATAGTCTAAAAGGACCCTCCCTGAAAGGGGGAGTATATTTATTCTTTTCTTCTGACCTCAATGTTAGACGTAAAGCAAGATGAGTCATTGCTTCTGACCTCACTGTTAGATGTAAAGCATGAAGTTGTGTGTTCCTTGCTTCTCACCTTGCTGTTAGACGTAAAGCAAGATGAGTCATTGCTTCTGACCTTGCTATTAGACGTAAAGCATGATGCTATGTGTTCCTTGCTTCTGACCTAGTTGTTAGACGTAAAGAAAGATGATTCCTCACTTCTGACCTCGTTGTTAGATGTAAAGAAATATCTTGATGTGTTCCTTGCTTCTGGCCTAGTTGTTAGATGTAAAGAAAGATGATTCCTCACTTCTGACCTCATTGTTAGACGTAAAGCGAGATGTTGATGTGTTCCTTTCTCATGACCTCATTATTAGACGTAAATCAAGATGATTCCTCGCTTCTGACCTCTTTGTTAGACGTAAAGAAATATGTTGATGTGTTCCTTGCTTCTGACCTCATTGTTAGATGTAAAGTAAGATGATTCCTCACTTCTGACCTAGTTGTTAGACATAAAGCGAGATGATGATGTGTTCCTTGCATCTGACCTAGTTGTTAGACGTAAACCAAGATGATTCCTTTCTTCTGAACTCATTGTTAGATGTAAAGCAAGATGTGACTGACACTAAGATACTATCTTAACTGTTGTGACATTGAGCCAGTGTAGTACTATGATGTGCCAGTCTAGTGCTGTGATGAGGTATATTTTTTAATGATACATTTTGATGCAAATGATGATGGCATTATTTCGATAATGATGATGCTACCGATGAAGAAAACTTTTGATGACTCGTAAATGTGCTAGCCAATGTTTCAAGATGATATTGACGATACTTTCCTCCTGATGCCACTAATGATGCAGACCTCTCTTGCCTGATGTTGTTGAAGAAGACCCTTCTTGTTAAGGGCGAGTGTTGAAATAATGTAACTGCGAAGAGTGTTCTTATTATTATTGTTATTTTATTCATTAGATTAATCCCCATTGTGGATTAATCATGTCGGTAATTGTATTAGAACTAAATCCCCTTTTGCAGATTGGTCATCGGACAATTGTAGTAGGCAGAATAAGAAGTCGTCCCCAACAGTTATTATTGAGACCCAGAATTAAATTAAAGGTTGGTTTACCCACCCAGAGTGAGAGGTCGACCCTGGAATTGAAACCCTTTCACATGTGCTAGTCTTGTATATATAGGAGGCTAGCGCCTCACTTTATCAAACAACTCACTTGCTCATTCTCTTATGAGGCGAGATGCAATTACCAGTTGGAGAGAGGAGAAGAAGAGTGGCGCATCTCTTGGAAAGGACTATCTGTATTGGTTTGAGTTATCTCTTGAACATTGTATTAGCAATTTATGATAAGTAACTTTTTGCTGGGTTTTCTTCCCCTAGAGGGTTTCCAAGGATAAATGTTGTGTCTCTTGTGAATGTGTATTTCTTAGTGAACTTGTTCTTATGATGCTCTTATCTATTGAAATGAAAAGAACTATAATAATAGAATAAACATTAATAATATGTCCCTCTCGCCTCATCCTGGATGTGATTTCATGCCCAGTTCGTGAGAAGGAAGCCCACACTTCACCTTGTTCTCCACGTGTTTCTTGAATTTGTGTGAAGTTTTTTTATCTGAGTGGAACTGCATGTTGAAGTCATTTATCCTCGAGCTTCTTTTAAAATGGAAGTTTTTGGCTTTTATCAATGAAGGAAACCTATCATTTCGCTTGTTGAGGCCATGATCTTTGCAACTTTTCTATCTGGTTAACAAAGGAAGGAGCACCTAATTTCATTGGGATGGGGTTTCTTTTTCTTGTTTTCACTCTGTCTTTCATTGTTTTTGAAATGGGTTCTTTCAAGGAATGGCTTACCCTCACGGTGAATAGCTCCCTCCATGTAAAGAATAAATATTTTAATCACGTCTATTATTGCCCAGTAGAATATGCACCTTGCCCAGCCGGATTTGCGATTATTATCGGTGTTTTACGCAACAAAATTACTGCCCCCTTGCTCAACATTATTCCTGATATAACAACAAATTATTTTCTCCTTGTGCCCTTCCCCTCATGATCGAGGTTTGAACCTGTATTATGGAAGTTTTAAAGTTAAAAATTATGCTGGTTAATTGTGTAAAAATTTATTCAGTTACTAAAGGTTTTTAGGAAAAATTTAAAAAGGCGTTGTGCCTTTTTAAATAAGGGATTTATAAGCTCAACCTCCCTTGTGTCCCCTTATTTCTATATGTAATGGCAGTGGCTCTTTCCATTGGCCTCCATTGAGGTATTGCCAATCTTAAGGATTTTTGGCTAAGGATTTTAAGTTAGGATTTTGCACATCAACTCGACTTCATTATAGTAGTCATTGTGCCCTTGCTAGAAGTCAATTACTAACTTAGTAGTGCAATGTGATGATTCACTTTTAATTTTTATTGAACCTCACTGTTCAAACAACAAAATTGAATTGCTTCAAGAAGTTTGAAGATCGATTACCAAGCCAAAATTCATCTTGCTGAGATAAACCTCCCAACCTTATAGTATTAAGATAATGGGATCTAACCCCCACATCAATTTTTGGATTTGCATGTGAAGGCATAGCTCTCCTTACCTACGCTTAGGAGAAAACTCTAGCATGAAAATGAATATTCGAGCTACTTGAGGTTACACTGAAATACAACACTTGATTCATTTCTCTGTATGTATTATCCCCTTTCTCTTTGCCCTTAATTAAAGATGGAAGAAGTGAATAATATTAGCATTTTTTCTTATGCGCATATGGAAAATTAACGAAGGAAAGTGGTACTAGATTATAGCCTTCTTGCACACATCCAATTGTGATGTAACAAGAGTGCTTGACGTAGATATTAGATGACTTGCATGAATTAAATTATCTATGTGATGTATGTTGATTCAACACTTTTACTCGCGCCTTTAAATTTGTTAATGTGTGATTAATAACTAGTTTCTTTGCACCAATAAATTATGAGGTGCCTAATTGGATTAGAACTTGGTCAGTTGTGCACCTTTAAATATTATTGAAGAATGATTGATTATTAATGTACTCCCTTGCGCCTTCCAAAATAAAGTCATTATCTCTTGCATTTTGAATTGTTGATGTATATATGAAGGTTAAATGAATGGTTGATTGTTAGACATCATAGATATTGTACCAGTTAAGATTTAGATGATTACATTAGCACCAGGAAATAAGGTTGACATTTACTCTTGCGCTTGATTATATGGATGCATGATTTTCTTAGAACTAATTTCTCTTGCACAGAGATTTAATTTAGAACACTCTTGCACCTTAGTATGTCGAGGTATGTTTATGTTACAATTGTTTCTCATGCATCATTTAATTATTGATGAGTGTGTGACTAAGTGTTTGGGATCTGTGCCATGAATATAACTAATATTTGCTTTTGCGTCGTGGATTTATTAGGATCTACAATGTGTCAAATTGAGTCGTGATTGATTGTCAATGCATTACTTTTGTTTCATTAATTTATATTGGTTGATGCATCATTGATGTTGATTTTAGCTGTAATGTTTAATGTGTAGATGATTGATTGTTAATGTGTTTATGTTGTGCCTTCATTGTGTCGTAAATGAGGGTTAATGAATTCATATTGTTTCTTTATTATATGTGAAAGTTGTGATGAAGATGTTGTTATTTATTATGATGTTTTATTTACCTAACGCAACAACAACAACAAAAAATTGTACGTGTCTTTTTTTGTTGTAACGACTGGGGTTGTCACATATGGTATCAGAGCTGGTTCAGTCCTACAACTGTGGATAGCCATGCATTCCACTGAATTATGCACTTACATTAATAACTTAGCGCTAGTTAAAAATTTAACCTACCCATGAGTTACTCATGGTTAGAGGACGTCGTGAATGTTCACGACGTGGTGCCAGGGGATGAGGCACGATGCTTCCAGTAGCAACCGCGTTAGAGGGGTCCAAACCCCAAGGAGAAGAACAAGTCTTGAGCATTAGCAGATTGTCATGCGTGATGTGTTGGGTTTGACAAGGTTCTTCTAGGGAAATGTCAGAGGCCTTAACTAACCATATGTACTGAGATAAGGCCAGGGTGCCCGTACCATTGAGGGTCCACAGCACGGCCTAGCCAGTACTAGTATCATTTGTAGGGACTCTAGAATATTAATTTCCAACGTTCACGAGTGCCACATGACTCAGGCATGGAGGCATGGATGGAGAACAAGGCGATGTGCTTCTCACTTTGTGGTTACGTCCTATAGAACGAAGGTCTGCATGGTGTTATTTAGCTAAAGGGGAGCACTCTTCTAAGTTGGAAGACACTCCTACCTAAGCTAAATAAGTTCATCCGAGAATTCTTTTGGGAATGGTTGCGAGAGACGTAATTGTCAGAGGAATTCATTAAGCGCTAACTCGATGAGTTCCATGCCTTACGACAAGGTGGTAATATGGTGCCATATTATGAGATGATATTTATGAAGATACTCTAGTATGCCCCTCATCTGAACAAGGAGAAGTTGGAGGTCATCAAGTTCGTGTGGGGCCTTAAATCAAGATTCATGTGAAGTTGAGGGTCTAAATGTCTCATACATTGCACGATGCAGTCTAGTAGGCCTCTTAGCTGAAGAAGAATTTATTGCGAAAGTTAGGGTAGGAATCCTACAAGACCATCTGGAATGATGACATATGGTGTGCAACAACATGAGATGCCAACTAGAAAAATCATCCTTGTATCAAGATTCGTCTATAGAACCATTGTTCACGACACTGCGACAATGGGTTCCTCAATAGAGAACCTATACGAGGGTCCAACGCTTTAGCAACAACAACAATTGGGTCTATTCAGTGGAACAAACCAAGATTTCAGGCTCGTGGGCCAACAACTACTACTTCGGGGAACTAGAGTACTATACCAAAGACTGGATGCTAGAGATGTGGAGAGCCACATTACCAATGCAGATTTCCACTTGGGAGGACCACAACGACTGAGTGAGCAGGACACATTATCATTTTGTAGATGGGAAAGGTCCATAAGATTCATGGCTTCTGTGAATAACCGCCAGGCCGAGCACTAGTCCACTGTGCTTGAGGCATCAAGTACTATCACAAACCAAACTTTTAGTATTTGTTAGATCTCGGTGCTACAGAGAGATCTATTCTAGTACCGTGTTGGATGGGTTTAGGTAAAGGCATTTGAAAAGATAAGTTTAGATTCATCGATGTGGCTTCAGGTTCCAACCAAATGGTTGGAGGAAGGGGTATGAACTGTTTCTTTTACCTATGGATAGGGTAACAAAGTCTTACCTATGTCATGGTCTTAATATCTTATGATGACATGATTAGTATGGAATGGTGGGAATTTAATGATGCAATAGACAACAGTAAGATGAGGCAGTTGAGTTGGACCAATGATGAAGTACATAGAAGTGTGATTGTAGGAAGAAAATGGGGACTATCCCCAAGGTTCATTCTCCCTTACAGCTACAAGAGAGAATGTGCAAGGATGCAAGTTATATGCATACTTAGCATCGAATGTCAAGGGTGTGGCCGAAGGATTAGAATACCTTACGGTAGACGAGAGTTTGTTGATGTGATTCCCAGAAGAATTTCTAGGTGGGCCTTGTTTTCCTTTAGAAGGCATTTTTTTGCTTTAGAAGACCTTTTTTTCCTTTAGAAGACCTTTTTTTCCTTTGGAGTTTAATCCCCAGCTCAAGGGTGACATATCACTGAAAGGTTATGAGCAACAGAGACTATGACTGGGAGGAACGTCTAAGTCTTGCACGCAGTTGGTAACTTTTCATAAAAGATAAGTGACCTTCAGACAATTGTTTAACTATTGTGTTCTTTCATGTTCGAATTTTTAAATTGGTTTATCTTACTATATCAATTTTCATCTCCATATTGTGGTTAACTTTGTGTAATGTTATTGCTTATGTCTCTCTCTCTCTATATATATATGTGTGTGTGTGTGTGTGTGTGTGTGTTTCTTATTCATGTATGTTGCAACATATGTGGGCATGATAGTTATACGTGTTTGATGTTAGCTACATAAATGATTAATCTGTATATATTATTTCACATGATATGTATGACACTTATTAAGTATTCATGTAAGTTATAGTTTTTGGTATGATTAGAATATACCAAGGCATGGTATGAATCAACGAGTGAATAGTGAAGTAGTTTGCACACACAAAGGTTATATAAATAGAAAGCAACATTGGATTGACTGCACACGTAATACTATTATTTGTGCAGAGCGTTTGTGCACACAACAATATATATATGTTTTGAACGGATAAAGTGTGTAGTAGATTTGTGACATTTAATCAACTGTTATAATTTAATTCAAAGGAGTGGACTTGTAGAGTGAGAATCAATTTGGATTTAGGTGCATTACCCTAAGGTTATGCACAATTATTTTGGGTTTACTTGTAATAGATAGTATTATAAGTAGTATTCACACACTAGAAATTTTGAGGCACCATTGTCCAGAAGTGGGCTTGGGATACTAAAAAGATTATCCTAGTGATAAAAGTTGAGATTCTGTGATGTGGCTCAACCTAGGAGTTTGCGACGTATAATTATGGTACCATATCCATTGGTTCAACACTAGAATTGTATGGTCTAGATATCAACATGAAAAGGATGTGTGTGCTAAGTATTGGTGTTGCGCAGTCCAGAGTTTATTTTGCACGAAAAGCTATTGGTGCATGGTATAAATTTGTGATGCACACAAGAATAGCTATGTGTGGGTGTGCACACTAGACTTTGAACATTAAAATAATCCAAGGGAAAAGGAAAGAAAAGGTTATGACAAATTGTGCATGATTTTCATAAAATTGTTGCATTAATTGGTCTAGCAAATCTTGTTGACTGCAAGTTTTGAAAAAATAATAGGAATTGGTCTAGGATAGGAAAAACACATAGATTAAAAGAATGGAAGATACATAGAGAACCTACATTCAGGATGAATAAATGTGAACGCCGTATGTTCGTATGGGTATTAAAGGTACATAATCCAATGGACATAGGTAAGTCTTAGAAGAGAGCATGAACTTAGTAGATACCTTAAAAGGTTTGCAAAAGGATGTTAAATTTTGTAAAGTTGATAATGATAGGATTATGAAATCCAAGGAGTAAAAAGAAATATTCAACATCCAGTTTCTACAAATCTTGGACATAATTGAGAAAAATATGGATAAGGAGACACAGACAAGTAGGTCAGGAAGACACAGATCTCATGACATGGGAAGAAAAAAATGTGTTGACAACCATCTCCACCACTCTCCATTATATACATTTAGGAGAGTATGCAATATTTTGAGTCCATATATTATCATAAATTATAATAGAAGGATTGGGGTGGACGAGCTATAGGGGGAAATGAATAAGATCAAGCCTCTAACTTTTGATGGTGAGCATAAGAAGGATGATGATCTAGATTATTTTCAGCACAAAATGAGAGCGGAGATATAATAAAGAAATGTACTGAGATATCTTGGATATTCAATAATATAATAGAAATGTATCAGATATGCAACCATGAAAATAGAGATACAGTAATACACAATTTTCTACTAATGAGCGAAAATGTACAAACACTGTAAAATGCAGAGTGAAAGACTTGCTAGAATGGTGGCATCTTATCTCTAAGAAGAGATGTCACAAATACTCTCATCTGTAAGAAGACGATTTTATAATGAGGCTTGAAATGCCTTTTTATCATAAACAAAATCCAAAACCCTAACCCCCGAAGATGAAAATCCAATAGTTTTTTGGACCTCGTCTTGGGTAGTTTGGTGTATCAACTTCCCGAAGGCGTACCTTTGGGATACGATATTTGTTTGGGGCACACGATAGCTTGTTCAAAAGGTATAGTTGAAGAAATTCATTTTAGGGTATCATTCAAGGCCTACAAGTATCATTGAAAATCTCGATCCCAAAAAACCTTCATTTAGGCCCTCAAAATGGTCCCAGAAGTTAAAAACTGCTAAAAATACTAAATTACCAAAATTGTCAGAAAACTGTTTTGAACCAGTTGGAAAAGGTGGGTGGCCATCAATATCCACATTGATCAATACTACCTCCTTCAGAATCAATGGTCTCCATTGGGTTGTGTTCCCTAGGGAGAGGGAAGACCATTTGTTGAATCTGTGTCTTGATGAGTTGCTTGCCTTGTTAGAGAAGCTACACAACTTAGCTTGTTGAAGATTGTCACAAACATGTGGTGGGAAGGGTTAGACCTTTTTAACCAGTCTGGCTACATTATATACATGTGTGCAAAAGGAATCTTTACACTTTGGTGCAATCTTGTTGACCTGCATTTGTTGGATATAAGGTTCTTGGGCCGAGGCTGTAGTGGTTGCAGTATTCTTCTGTTCACCTTTTGAACATATTGTGAAGAAGATGAATTTTTTAGTATGAGATACTACCTTGTAGCCCTTTTTATGTGGAATAGTTGTTAGAACTACCTCTATTATTCTGTAGAGATGACCCCCAAGAGAAACAATGACATTGCGAGGTCGAGACTCATAAACAACATGGCGCTTCCACATATATGGTTGGCCGAAGAGAACATCACAGAAATCCACTGGGGAAAAATCACATAATACCTCATCGTTGAAGGGATGGATGTTGTATGACAATCAAAACTGTTGGATGACACGAAGATCTTGTCCCTGGCAAAGCCACCTGATGTTGTATGGTTGTGGGTGTGGTGTTGTCAACGATCTCAATTGTTTGATGACCTCTGCTGAGATGAGATTCTTCTAACTTCCGCTATCAAAAGTAAAATGCAACGTTTTCCTCTTCACCCACATCTATGAATGAAAAATGAGTTCCCCTCTTCAGGTTCTGTTGGTTCTTATGGTTGACTTGTTGCAGTTACGACAATAATAGTGGGGTCTACGTCAATGATCTATCTTTTACCAATATTTTCATAATCATATTTTGAATTAGGGTTCGGATCCTTCTCTTTGATCTCAACCACCAATGATTTTTTTGAGCGACATTCCTCGGTGTTGTGCTAGGGGATTTTGTGGAAATCACACCATTTTTCGGTGTCCTTTTTCGTCTTCCTATGTCCCTTGTTTTCCTCTAGTTTGGAATGGTTTTTGGGAGACTCTTTTTAAGGGTCGTCTTTATCATACTTTGGTTGTTGTATATTTTTATACCCAAACTCCAATTTGTTCTAGTGCTTAAATTTATGATCAATTTTAACAACATATCGATAAGAAGCACTAAGTGATGAGATTTCTAGAAAATCCATTTCAGTTTGGATGTATCTATGTAGAGCCCCATGGTATTTAAGAACTAAATTTCTTTTGGAGTCTTTGATACCAAACTTGGTGTGTAAGGTATGGAAGTTATTGGTGAAATCTAGAACTATTGGGCCCCTCTATTTCCACAGTGTGTTCCATCGCATGTACTGGTCCTCATAGTTTCCAACAGAGTAATATTGTTCCTTTACTGCATCCAAAAAAAAATCCCAAGTGGGATCGACCCTATATATTCCAGAATCCTTTGTGGAAATTTTCTCCCAGTAAGTTTCCCACCAATGTTTGACATGGGGGAGAGATTTAAGGAGTGTGAGGGTGATATTTTCCCTGACAAAAAAATTATGAACAAATAAATAACCTTCTAACAAATTTAACCATTTGTCTAGGGAATATGCATCTATCTGACCTTCAAATACGGGAATATCAAAATTATCCTGTACTTTGAAATGAGAGGTTCTTTGAAAGTGGTTGTTTGATGAATATGCACCTGTTTCTATCTGCGGGCATTGAAGAATATGGGAAAAATTCTCCATCATTTCGTCCCTCTGTCACGTGAGATCTTTCTCAAGCAACAGATTGATAGAATCACCTGCTCTATCATTTTTATTTTCTTCCACCATGAAAGGTTTATTGGGTGTGTGAGATCAATTTTCTTCAAGAGAGACAAGTTGGATACCCAACTTGCTATACTTGGACCTCATTGGGGACATGCACTGAAAAAGCGATCGAGAGAAGCCTACTTTGATACCGTTGATCCAGATTATTTTCAGCACAAAATGAGAGTGGATATATAATAAATAAATGTACCAAGATATATCGTATATTCAATAATATAACAAAAATTTATCAGAGATGAAACCATGAACAAAGAGACACAATAATACACAATTTTCTATTAATGAGCAAAAATGTACAAAGACTGTAAAATGCAAAGTGAAAGACTAGGTAGAATGGTGGAAAGTTATCTCTGAGAAGAAATGTGACAACTACTTGCATACGTAAGAAGATGATTTTACAATGAGGCTCCAATGTCATTTTTATCATAAACAAAATCCAAAACCCTAAACTTGGAAGATGAAAAGCCAATAGTTTTGTGGACCCCGTGTTGGGTAGTTTGGTGTATCAACTTCCTCGGGGCGTAACTTTGGCATATGATCTCCGTTTGGGGCACACGATAGCTCATTGGAAAGGTATCATCCAGAGAATTCATTTTTGGGGCCCAATAAGAGACTTCAACTGTCATTGAGAATATTGATCCCAAAAAACCTTCATTTAGGCCCTCAAAATAGCCCCGAAAGTTAAAAAGTGCTAAAAATAGTAAATTACCAAAATTGCCAGAAAATTGTTTTGGGAAAGTTGGAAAAGGTGGGTGGCCACCGATATCCACCTGAAGAAGATGAGGATGAAGAGAAATGGTTGTTGGGTATAAGGAAATACTTCCAACAAAATAATTTCTCCTCATAGGTAGAAGTGAGAATTTCCATTTATCAGCTCAGGGGGAAAGCATGAATTTGGTGGGATCAGTATGTGCAAGTGCAACACATTGTTGAGAAAAAGGTTACTTGGAGTGAATTCAAGCCATGTTTTGAAAATAAATATTTAACCAAGTGCTATTATGATAGGAAAATGAATTATTTCTTATAACTCAGTCTTTAGAGAATGACCATAGACAAGTAAGAAAGGATATTTTTAGAGATGATGAAACATATTCCTTTTATCAGGGATAGTCAAGTGAAGATTCAAAGGTACATGAGTGAGATACCATAATTTATTAGCGATAAGATACTATATCGTGATCCAAAGACATTGGAAGAAACCATAAGGAGAGTTAAATGTCTCCATGATCAACAAAGGGGAACACCAACTTTCCAAAAGTATTGGAAATACAAGATGAAAAGAAACATGGAACAAAGGAAGAGGGGGATTAGGTCCCCACCATTCAAAAATATTTTTCAAGGAAAAACAACTTTCAAGGTTCCCAAAATGACTTAGGAAATGGAAACCAAGCCAAGGAAACAACCAATGAAGTGTTTGGGTTGCGATAAAAACAATATGTTTAGAGATTTCCTTGAAAGAGGTGAAAAAATGAGGACTGTGGATAGTTGACGATGAGATTAGATAGTTGAAGACATGGGTAGAAGTGTACGTAGAGTTTATGCAGCCCTAGAGAATAATAAATATGAGTTTCAATTGCACATGATAGAGGTGGAAGGTAAGATTAATTATCAACCCATTTCTATTGTAATTTACTCAATATATAGTCATAGTTATCTAGATCCTAAAATGGTGGAAAGATTCAAACTTTTTAGAAGAAAACTTGGAAAACATTGGTTGGTGTAGCTAGCTACAAGGGAAGAAAGGAAAATTAATGAGATGGTCAAGGCATTTCGAATGGAAATTAATGGAATACACACAAAATTTGATTTTACTATGATACCTTTGGGCTCGTATGATCACCTAATTGGCATAGATTGGTTGGACCAACGTCATGTTGTGCTATATTGTTCTAAAAAGAAATTTACTTTCCTAGATGAGAAAGGAAATTTGAGAATAGTCCAAGGTGTTCCAAGAGATATGACTATCAGAGAAATTTCATCCTTGCAATTGAATAAAAACTACAGGAAAGGATGTCAAGTATTTGCAACGCACATGGAAGAGGCACCTAAGGATAAAGTGCCAAGTGTTGAAGATTGTGTAGTATTGAAAGACTTTGAGGAATTTGTCTCTAAAGAAATACCTGGATTTACTTCGAAAAGAGATATTTATTTCTTTATAAATTTGTCTCTCAG
Organism: Picea engelmannii; assembly: GCA_009831015.1. Taxonomy (NCBI): domain Eukaryota; kingdom Viridiplantae; phylum Streptophyta; class Pinopsida; order Pinales; family Pinaceae; genus Picea; species Picea engelmannii. The sequence continues at coordinate 299,370 of ML783511.1, forward strand.
AGAAACACCCGTAACCAAGACTCCTTATAGGATGAGTATGTGATAACTGAAGGAGTTGCATATGAAATTTGAAGACCTTCTGAAGAAGGGGTATATACACCCAAGTGTGTCTCATTGGTATGTGCCAATATTTTTCGTAAAGAAGAATGATTGTATGGTGAGACTTTGTATTTCCTTTAGGAATTTGAGCAAGGTAAAAATAAAGAAAAAGTATCAGTTTCCAAGGATAGATGACCTCTTTGATTAGTTGCATGGAACACAAATATTTTCAAAGATTGATCTCGAGTCTGGATATAACCAAGTGAAAATAAAAGAGGAAGAAATCAACAAGACTTATGATATGGATTTTATGAGTAGAACATAATGAATATAGATATATATTATCAACAAAGAGATACACTGAAAAATAACAGAGATACAATAAAAGTTGGCTTCTATTCAATAAATAAATAAGTTGAAACTATAAAATGCAGACTGAAACAATCTTGCTAGAATGGTGGTGGCTTATCTCTGAGAAGATATATGAAGACCACGCTCATTCGCAAGACGATGAGTATAATGAGGATCCAAAGGCCTTTTTACATCAAACATGAATGTCAAAACCCTAGAGAACCAAAAACCTAACCCAAGAATATGAAGCACCAAAAGTCACGTAGGCCCTGTTGGGGTAAGTTGGTACATCAACTTCTCAGGGTCGTAACTTTTTCATACGATATATGTTTTGGGAATTTGATACCTCATTGGAAATTTCTATCCAAGAAGTAAAAAATTCATAAAGGGTTAGGGCATTCCATATTTAACATTTCCCCCCCAAAAATCTAAAAATATGTCATTTAGGGCCTTAGAATGGCCCAGGAAGTTTGGGACTCGAAAACCTATAAAAAAATAATCCAAAGTGAAAATTATAACTTCCAAGATGAAAGTTGTATGTGATTTAGTAGGAAGAAATGGTTGGCCGCCAATATCCACTTGGATAAATCCTCCCTCCTTAGGAAGCAATGGTTTGCATTGTGTTGAGTTCTCCCAATAGAAGAGGAAATTTCTGATGAATTTGACCCAGTGTGAGCCACTTGGCTTGGTGCAGAAGTTGTCTCACTTTGACAACCTAATAAAGTTGAAGCTTTTATTGGCGAGTGCCCTTCACCTATGTTTCCATGATATGGTTAGTGGATGTATGTTCCATGCAATCAGTATTGATCTATGTCAGTGTCAATTGTTTTATTATCTGTGAGGTATCCAATAAAGGTGGAAAGTATGGTTGAAGGAGGTCCACATTAAACACCGGGTGGAAGCCAAGGAAGGGGTGAATGTTGAGATCAAAATAATTGTTAGCCACAACCTTGGTAATGGTATCAGGTCCATAATGAAGTGGAAAAATATTCCTATCAGGTTCTACAGGAGTTCTTTCTGCAAGAGCAACCAAACTTTATCTCCCACCTAAAACTTGTGTCGTACTGGGTGTTGTTCACGATGTTTCTTGTACTTGGAATTGGAATTATGAAAAATATATTGAACTTGTTGGTGGATGTGTTGGATGTGCTAAATGAATTGGGTATCTCTATTGGCTTTAGTTTGAGCATGGGACGAGTCTTCCTAGGTGGTCGCAAGGGGCAGTGCAACATCCATGGGACCCAATGGTTGAAATCTCAACCCCACCTAAAAGGGTATGTGGTCAGTTGAGCTATGTATGGATATTTTATATTTTTGATAAAGATAGGGAGGAATCTCATCCCATGTGTGTGGATGCTTAAAATTTTACATGTGCAGGATATGCACAGTCATCTAATTGATGACCTTGTTTTTGTCATCCATCTAGGGGTGGAAGGTAGTAGATTTTGTGAGCTTAATGTGTAGCACTAACCAAAGGCTCAAACAAAATGTGTTTAGGAAATTACTTCCTTGATATGAGATTATGGTTTGTGGTATCCCAAAATGTCCCCACACTTGTTCGAAAACAAGCTTGGTAGTGCAATTTACTGTGATTTTGTTCTAGCAAGCAGCCATAATCGCTAGGTTAGAAAAACAATAAACTACGAGAAAAACACAATCACTTCCCCGCTTGGTTTATGGAAGGCCCACCATGTAGTCCATTGATATTGATTCATAGGGAAATTTAGGAGTAGTAAGAGGGGTCTACATGTCTTGTTTCTTAATGTTCGTTTCAACAATGGAAAAGGTAGTGTAGAACATGATATACTTGCTGGAAAACTTTTAAAATTCCAGCCAATAGAAAAATTATTGCAACAATGACATTATCCTTTCTCTATCGAAGTGTCCTTCCACTCAAATACAGTGGGATTCCTAAATCGACTTCCTTTTATCACTTGATGGAATGCAGAGATGGACCAGATGTGATGCAGGAGCATCCCTCATGACAAGCAAAACCAACGTGGAAGCAAGAAGTTAGCTGGAAGACGTCCAACGCAATTTTTTGAATTTTTAAATTTTCCCTTGAAGTTGATGCACTGAACATAAATGAGATCATTTAATTTAGGTGCCTTGGTAAAAATGTAATCAGACCTCGAGCCATACGCTCTCGTATGAGATAAAAAGAGGCATTTATAGTAGTAGTTGCAGGTAGATAGAATTGAATTCTTAGATTAGACAGTTTTAGAGTGCAGGAGGGAAACCAGATATAGACACCCTCATTTGTATCTTGTAACATTAACAGGAGAAAGAAGGGTCTAGAGCATAGGAGAATAGAAGAGAGTTGTAGAAGAACACCCATGTACAGATCTTGAATTAATAGAAGAAGTTGATTCAGATTCATGGTTGTTGTGTTATTCTCTGTGTATGTGTGTTGAATGCTCTACTTATGATTATTACTTCCTGTTATGCATTTGTTATTATGCCATGTGTATGATTTCATGTATTAAGATCGAAATTTGAGAGGAAGTGGAATGAGTTTCAATTGTTTCTCTACTTGAACAAGTATTCCTGCAAGGAGTGCAGTTGAAGTCGTCCGCAAGGAGTGCGTTGACAGAAGGCTCAGAGAGTTAACTCTTGTTCTCATACCACCAGAAGTGAGATTGGGTTATACAAGCCATGAAAGGAGTGCCCAGGCTAAGGAGAGTCTCATTTGTGACACTGAGCGAAGTATTGAAGGACTGCTTCTATGGTAGGTGCAGAGTCAAAGGAATCTTGAATAGTTGAAGTGTTTGTAGGTTTTGTTGCAAGGAGCGTGTGCAAAGAACCTCGTCGAGGTTGAAGTAATTTACAAAGCTCAGGAAGGGTAGGCCTCTGAGTCGCTGAGGATCAGCATAGATAAGTGCGACTTGAAGTCCAGGAGAAACATTGTAGGTTGGCGAAAAGGCGAAGGAATCTCTTGGAGAGATACTCTTTTTCATTTTGTTGATTACACAAGGAAGAACAGATTGTCGAAATCTTCTAAAGAGATTTCGCGAAGTTTTGAGGACCGTTAGATCTTGCAGAGGTGAAAGGAGGTTACAGAGAGAAGGTCCGAAGAGTTTGAAGCTCAGGAGGGGCAGGGCCGTCGATTTTGAGTCACAGGAGTTGTACGATCTACACGTGGTATCATGTATCGGGGACTCGAGAGTTGAAGTCCCAAAAGTTGTGCAGCCAGAGCAGCGATACCGCGAAACACGATATCCCTACAAGATCAGAGCCGTTCGTTGTGGAGGACACGTGTAAGGAGACTCTCTCATATCGGAGACTCGGACATTTGAGGAACGAAAGGGAAGTCCTTTAACTCCACGAGCAACGAAGTAGCAAGAGATTTGTAACAGTCCATATGAGTAGGACAGGTGGCAGAGATCGAGAGATCTCGTGAACTCGGGAGTTCGCAGGGTGAAAGCCCAAGTATTGGGTATTCAAAGTTGCAAGGTTGCGAGGTTGCAAGGTTGCGAGTAGTGAAATCCGTCGAGGGAGGAGTCAACTCGGAGTTGACCTATCGCGTCTCGGAGGATCGCAACGAGAGGCACAAGAGTTCACCGCACAAACTCCCGAAGGTGCGAGTTGCGAGAGGCGCTAACAATTAAGCCTAGCCCATGGTTGTATGTGGTGAGGGTGTTAGTAAAGGAAGGAGCTATACGTGTATCTCCAGATCGTGTATCGCAAGAAAAGAAAGGAAGAATTGGAGGTTTTAAGTCCCGAACTCATGAGATAGTGAGATTTAGCTGATCTCCCGGCGGTAAAGGGGAGACCTCGGGGAAAGATTGTTGTGGGTGCAGATTTCCCGATAGGGAAATAGAAGGACCTTGGAGTTCTTCGGGTGAGAAGAAGAAGATCCTATGAGAGTAGAGGTGCCTGGGTGGTGCACCCCTGTGTCAAGTGGTATCAGAGCACAAAAGAGTTTCTTTGCTTTCTGTAGTAGAGGAAAAGGAGAATACACCATGCCGCCAAGGAGAAGAGGTAGACAATCACCCGACCAAGAGGAGGAAAGGGAATTGTCCAGAGACAGAGATAGGAAAGTATAGAATCCAGACGTGGAAAGAGGAATGCGGAATATTCGTGCCAGAATGGAGGACATGGAGAAAGACAAAGGCGAAACGCTAATGCAGGAGATATCAGTGAATCCGAAGACGAAGGTGATGCTCAACATGAAGAAGAAGAAATCCCAACAGAATATGCAGCCAATGAGCGTTTAATTAAGGCCATCACTCAGATGAGTTCGAAAACAAAGATGGACATTCCACCTTATGAAGGGAATATGGATGCAGAAGAGCTGCTAGATTGGATTAGAGCTCTTGACACTTACTTCAATTATGAAGATATCGAAGATGATAAGAAGGTCATACATGCTATCATGAGATTAAAGGGACACGCAACATTATGGTGGGATGAACTGTAAGCTGATAGGCATTGCCAAGGAAAGCAGAAGACTAATAGCTAGGACAAGATGATTGCAAAGATGAAGGCAAAATTCAGTCCCAGGGATTATCAAATTTCTCTGTTCAGGAGGATGCAGAACTTGAGACAGAAGTTGATGACAGTGAAAGAGTATACTGAGGAATTTTACGGGTTGAATATCAGGTCAGGTCATCATGAAAGAAATGACGAAAAGGTGGCTAGGTATCTGAATGGCCTGAGGTATGAAATTCAGGATGAAATAAATATGGAAACCATACGAACGGTGGAGGATACCTATCAAATGGCTTTGAAAGCTGAGGAGAAGCTGAGCCATAAACAAAGTCAGAGGGGCCGAGGCAGGAGTCAGCCCAAAGGTAAGTCGGTTGCCCAAGATAAATACCAGAAGCCCAAGGATGACTGGAAGAAACCTCAGACTCAGACGGAAAGAAGTGGAAGTTCGCAGCGAGGGCGATATGCTGAGAAAAGAGAACAACATATTGAGCAGTGAGGAGGATATGCTGATAATAATAGATTTCCTCGTACCAGAGGTAGAGGAAAAGGAAGAGGTGGAGTAATCACATTCTTCACATGTGGAAAAAATGGGCACAGGTCGTTTGAGTGTCCGGAGAAAAAGAAGGAAGCTGGAGAGACTCACATCGCTGAGGCACAGAGGTGAGATGTTGAGGCAGAGTACGCTGAAGGAGAAAGATCACTGGTGATGTGAAAAGTCCTTTTGATGCTAGAGAAAGAGATGGAGGATTCAGCACAAAGGAATAGTCTTTTTAGGATTGCTTGCAAGACCAAGGATAGAGTATGCAAGGTCATCGTGGACAGTGTAAGCACCAATAATCTCGTTTCAACCGAGATGGTAGAAAAGTTGGAGCTCGAGACAACTGATCACCCAAGTCCATACAAATTTTCATGGCTACAGAAGCGACATCAGGTAAATGTCACTAAATAGTGCTTAGTTGACATTAAGATAGGAGGATATAATGATAAAATTTTATGTGATGTTATTCCTATGGATGTTTGTCATTTATTGCTGGGTAGACCATGGCAATATGATAGAAATGTAATTCATGATGGGAGGATGAACACCTATACCCTGAAGAAGAATGGGAGGACTCACATGTTGTGTCCAATTGAATATAAAGAGGTGAAGCCGGAGGTAAACAACACAGTACTTCTCATCAGTGGGAAGGAACTTCTTACAGAAGTTAAGAAAAAGGAGGATCCACAAATCTTTGTGGTCAGAAAACCGAGAATTATTATGACTAGTGCAAGGGTGGATTATTTGCCAGAAGAAGTTCAGGAACTACTGGAAGAGTTCGTTGATATTGTAGTGGACGAATTAACTCGTTCGTTACCATCGATGAGGAGTGTGAGTCATCATATTGACCTCATACCAGGAGCTAGTTTTCCAAACAAAGCCGCGTATAGATTAATGTCGCAGGAGAATGAGGAGGTTAAAAGACAGGTCCAGGAGTTGTTGGACAAAGGTTTGGTCAGGGAAAGCTTGAGTCCATGTGTTGTTCCAACAGTACTCAGTCCGAAGAAAGACGGAGGCTGGAGGATGTGCACTGATTCAAGAGCCATTAATAAGATAACTATCAGGTATAGATTCCCATTGCCAAGAATGGATGATTTGATGGATTTCTTAAGTGGAGCAAAAAAAATTTCAAAGATAGATTTGAAAAGTGGATATCATCAGATTCGTATGAGAGAAGGTGACAAATGGAAAACAACATTCAAGACAAACGAAGGGTTGTATGAATGGATTGTCATGCTGTTTGGCTTGACGAATGCACCAAGTACCTTTATGAGGTTGATGAATGAAGTCCTGAAGGAGTTCATTGGGAAATTTGTCATCGTGTATCTGGATGACATATTGGTTTTCAACAAGACAAAGATTGAACATTTGAAGCATTTGGCTATTGTGATGAAGAGATTACAGCAAGAGAAGATGTTAATAAACATGAAGAAATCCTCATTTATGAAGACAAAACTCATTTATATGGGTTTTTTTATATCTGCAAATGAGTTGAGGATGGATCCAGATAAGGTGGAGGTAATTAAGAATTGGCCATCACCAAGGAACATATTTGAGGTGAGAATTTTTCATGGACTGGCTAGTTTCTACCGAAAATTCATCAGGAATTTCAGTGGGATTAGCGCAGCAATGATGGACACAGTCAAGAAAAGACATAAATATTTTCACTGGACAAAAGAGGCTGAGAAGAGTTTCAAGTTGCTGAAGCAGAAGATTACGGAGCAACCCATTCTGGTGTTGCTAGATTTTCAAAAGACATTTCAGGTGAAATGTGATGCAAGCGGGTTTGCCATAGGAGCGGTCTTGAGTCAGGAGGACATGCCGATTTCATATTTCAGCGAGAAGCTGAATGAGGCAAAAGATAAATATTCCACATATGATAAAGAATTCTATGCCATCATACATGCGTTGAAAAAATGGAGGCACTATTTGATTCCAAAGGAATTTGTTCTATATAGTGATAACCATGCATTACAGTTTGTGACTCGGCAGGAAAAGATGAATCAGAGGCATGTTAAATGGGTTGAATACATGCAGAACTTCACTTTTGTGATAAAACATATTTTTGGTACTGCTAACAAAGTTGTTGATGCTTTGACCAGGAAGTGTTTGTTGTTGCAGGAGTTCAAAGTCAGGACGTTAGGTTTTGATTATCTTAAGGACATGTATGTAGATGATTCAAACTTTAAGGAAGCTTATGAAGCAGTTGATAATCCAGTTCTCGGAGACAGAAGCCAGTGGATAGAGTATGTGATCCAAGATGGATTGGTGTTCAAAGGCAATCAACTGTGTATTCCGAATTGCTCCATGAGAGAGAACTTGTTGAAAGAGAAGCATGGTGGTGGATCACCAGGACATTTTGGTCATGATAAGGCATTTGCAAAGCTGAGCGAGTCATACTTTTGGCCAGGGATGCGGTCAGAGGTCAAGAGGTTTGTAGAAAGATGCAGGATTTGCTAGCATTCAAAAAAAAGAAAGTAGAATGCAGGATTTTATCAGCCATTGCCCATACCTGAGAAGCCGTGGGATGAAATTAGCATGGACTTCATATTGGGATTACCGAGGACACAAAGAGGTGTTGATTCCATCTTTGTGGTAGTTGACAAGTTTTCTAAGATGGCGCATTTTATTCCGTGCCAGAAGAGCAGCGATGCGACTCACATCGCAAATTTGTTTTTCAAAGAGATTGTTCGACTTCATGGATTTCCGAAAAGCATAGTTTCAGACAGAGACACAAAATTCATAGGGAATTTCTGGAGGACATTATGGAAGAAGCTAGGAACTAATTTGACATTTAGTTCTTCTTATCATCCTCAGACGGATGGAAAAACAGAAGTGGTCAACAGGAGTTTGGGAGACTCTTTGAGGAGCTTGGTGACAGAGCACCATAACAGCTGGGATAGCATATTACCACAAGCAGAGTTTTCTTACAATGACTCAGTAAATCGGAGCACAGGGAAAAGTCCATTTCAGATTGTATATGGAATGCAACTAAGATGGGTTTCTGAATTGAGGGATTCAGGACAGACTGATACTAGCAGTGCTAGCGCAGGAGAATTCGCTGAAGCGATGAAGGAACTTCACAGCCAGGTGAAGGAGCGACTATTGAAGTCAAGTTAGGAGTACAAGCGCAGAGCATATCAACATCGGAGACAACTTCAGTTTGAAGTTGGGGATCTTGTTTTGGCACATTTGAGGAAGGAAAGGTTCCCAAGAGGAACATACAACAAGCTGAAGACGAAGAAAATTGGACCGTGCAAAGTCTTGAAGAAAATGGGACAGAATGCTTATGGAATTGAGTTACCAGATGGGATCAGAATTTCTCCGATATTTAATGTTTCAGATTTATATCCATATAAAGCTGATGAAGTAGGAGCAGAAGGTGATGATCAACCAGAGATCTAGTGGAAGAAGCAGATGCCAGTTGCAGAAAAGCCACAGATGGAGCAGATACTGAATAAAAGAGTGCGTAAGAAAACCAGGAGGAAAGAATATTTTGAATATTCGGTCAAGTGGAAGGGACACCCAGTTGAAGATGCCAGCTGCGAGACTGAAGCAAAAATCTGAAGCATGGACATACCGTGCAGGAGCTCATGGACAGGAGCCCATGAAAATTTTCAAGCGAGGGAGTATGATGTAGGAGCATCCCTCACGACAAGCAAAACCAACGTGGAAGCAGGAAGTCAGCTAGAAGACGTCCAACACAAGTTTTTGAATTTTTAAATTTTCCCTTGAAGTTGATGCGCTGAACATAAATGAGATCATTTAATTTAGGCTCCTTGGTAAAAATGTAATTAAACCTCGAGCCATACGCTCTCGTCTGAGATAGACAGAGGCATTTATAGTAGTAGTTGCAGGTAGATAGAATTGAATTCTTATATTAGACAGTTTTAGAGCACAGGAGGGAAACCAGATATAGACACCCTCATTTGTATCATTGTAACATTAACAAGAGAAAGAAGGGTCTAGAGCATAGGAGAATAGTAGAGAGTTGTAGAAGAACACCCATGTACAGATCTTGAATTAATAGAAGAAGCTGATTCAGATTCATGGTTGTTGTGTTATTCTTTGTGTATGTGTGTTGAATGCTCTACTTATGAATATTACTTCCTGTTATGCATTTTTTATTATGCTGTGTGTATGATTTCATGTATTAAGATTTAAATCTGAGAGGAAGTGGAATGAGTTTCAATTGTTTCTCTACTTGAGCAAGGATTCCTGCAAGGAGTGCAGTTGAAGTCGTCTGCAAGGAGTGCGTTGACAAAAGGCTCAGAGATTTAACTCTTGTTCTCATACCACCAGAAGTGAGATTGGGTTATACAAGTCGTGCAAGGAGTGCACAGGCTAAGGAGAGTCTCAGTCATGACACTGAGTGAAGTATTGAAGGACTGTTGCTACGGTAGGCGCAGAGTCAAAGGAAGCTCGAACAGTTGAAGTGTTTGTAGGTTTTTCTGCATGGAGTGTGTGCAAAGAACCTCGTCGAGGTTGAAGTAATTTACAAATATCAGGAAGGGTAGGTCTCTGAGTCGCTGAGGATCAGTGTAGATAAGTGCGACTTGAAGTCGGGGAGAAACGTTGCAGGTTGGAGAAAAGGTGAAGGAATCTCGTGGAGAGATACTCTTTTTCATTTCATGGATTACACAAGGAAGAACGGACGGTCGAAATCTTCTAAAGAGATTTCGCGAAGTTCCAAGGACCGTTAGATCTTGCAGAGGTGCGAGGAGGTTACGGAGAGAAGGTCCAAAGAGTTTGAAGCTCAGGAGGGACAGGGTCGTCGATTCTGAGCCACAGGAGCCGTAGGATCTACACGTGGTATTGTGTATCAGGGACTCGGGAGTTGAAGCCCCAAAAGTTGTGTAGCCAGAGGAGTGATACGGTGAGACACGATATCCCTACAAAATCAGAGCCGTTCGTTGTGGAGGACGCGTGTAAGGATATTCTCTCATCTTGGAGACTCAGACATTGGAGGACCGAAAGGGAAGTCCTTTAACTCTGCGAGAAACGAAGTAGTGAGAGATTTGTAACCGTCCATTTGAGTAGGACAGGTGGCAGAGATTGAGAGATCTCGCAAACTCGGGAGTTCGCAGGGTGAAAGCCCAAGTATTGGGTATTCAAGGTCGCAAGGTTGCGAGGTTGCGAGGTTGCAAGGTTGCGAGGTTGTGAGGTTGCGAGTAGTGAAATCCTTCGAGGGAGGAGTGAACTCGGAGTTGACCTATCACATCTTCGAGGATCGCAATGGGAGGCACAAGAGTTCACCACACAAACTCCCGAAGGTGCGAGTTGCGAGAGGCACTAACAATTAATCCTAGCCCACGGTTGTATGTGGTGAGGGCGTTAGTAAAGGAAGGAGCTATACCCGTATCGCCAGATCAGGTATCGCAAGAAAAGAAAGGAAGAATTGGATTTTTTAACTCCCAAACTCACGAGATAGCGAGATTTAGCTGATCTCCCAGCGGTAAAAGGGAGACCTCGGGGAAAGATTGTTGTGGGTGCAGATTTCCTGATAGGGAATTAGAAGGACCTTTGAGTTCTTCGAGCGAGAAGAAGAAGATCCTGTGAGAGTAGAGGTTCCTGGGTGGTGCACCCCTGCGTCAAGATGGCATAAAAACCCATCCTAAAGATGGAAATCAATGAAATTTGTTTTTACACCCAACATCTGGTAGGTGATGGTGAAGTCATGATCTCTCTGATAGAGTTGGGGCCATTTTTAGGTCTCGTGGCCATAGGATTTTATTGCCATGGTGAGTGCTACAAATAGAGGGAAGATGAGGAAATCAACGATGCAGTTGGTTCTTCCTATATTATACTTGATGGTGATATAGAACTACTTGAATTATGTGCACCACTTTTGATGGAAGCCATTCTAGAATTTTCCATGTGTCAGCATGAACTATAGTGAATTACGATTTGTGTGGATGATTGTCTCCTTCCCAAGAATGTAATGCATCCACCAGCGGTGGGCTTGGACAATGGAGTACAGTTATTTGTCCTAAGTAGGCTACTTATGGAAAAAAAATGATAGTGTCTCACTATTATAGGCCACAGGTTGTCCGTGTTGATTGAGAATTGTGCCCACAACATAGTTTAAAGAATTTTTCTCAAACTCAAAGGGATGTTGTAGGTTAGGTAATGAGATCACTCCAGTTGATAAAAAGTGTTTCTTCAAATAATCGAACACTTCTTGCTATGAAAATCGCCACGCAAACCTTTCCTTACCACCACCCCTGGTTGACATGTTGAGGGCCCTTGCAATATGGGAGAATCCAAACATGAACCTACGATAGAAATTCACAAGGCCTAAAAATATTTGAATCTCAATCAGTGTGGTTGCGGCTAGCCAGTAAGAAATGACCTAGATCTTGGTTAGATCCACATGCACCCCATTCTCATCATGAATGTATCCTAGTTATTGGACAATGTCCATACCAAAGGATAATTTTTCCAAATTTTCATATAACTTGTGATATTGAAGAGTGAAAAACATGTTGAATATAATGTAGGCATTTCTCCCAATTCCCATTGTAGATGAGGATTTCATCTAGATACACCACCAAAAATGATATGGTGAAAGGCCATAAGAGATCGTCAATTATCCTCATGAACGTTGTTGGGGCATTCATCAAAACAAGGGGCATGACCAACCATTTAAAAATACCTTCTTTGGAATTGAAGGAATTTTTCAATACATATGTCTTCTCTATTGTGAGCTTATGGTAGCTAGACTTCAGATCAATATTACTAATGTATTTCTCCCCCTTGAGTTGGTTAGGAGATTGTCGATTCATGGAATCAGGTACCGGTTCCTAACTCTAATTTTAATTAGGCCTTGGTAATCAATGTAGATTCATGAGGTATCATTTTTGTTCTACACAAGAACGATTGGGCTTCCACACAATGATGAGCTATGTCATATGTGACCCTTTTGGTGAAGTTATTTAATCTAACGCTTGATCTCCTTGTTTTCTAACACAAAGTGGCAATATCCTAGTCCATTGGGTAGCAGTGCAATGGGGGTCAGATCAATTGAATTCTTGAAATAACAGTGTAGAGGTACCCTAGTGGGTGAGTATAAGATGACTTACCCTAGTGGAAATAGGTGGGACTACCTCTAGTATCCTGTACAATTTCCTTTCCAAATAAATAATAACATTGTGAGGCCTAGACTCATATACAACATGGTGTTTCCATAAATAAGGTTTTCCCAAAAGAACATCACAAACCTCAAGGGGAGAAACATCACACAATACCTCATATTTGAAGGGTTTGATGTCATAATATAGGCAACATTTTTTTTTGACGCAAAGACCCTTTCCTTGGCAGATCCATCTGATGGTGTATGGTTGTGGGTGTGACATTGTTGATAGGTCTAGTTACTTGAAGACCTTTGTTGATATGAGGTTCTTCTGGCTACCGCTATCAACAATATAGTGCAACAGAGTACCCTTCACCCACATCTGTGAATGAAAGAGGCACTCACCTTCTTTTAGCTCATCAAGTTTATTGGGTTCTTGGTGGTATAAATGGTGGCACTAGGATCCACATCAATAATTTGCCTCCCCTTTTATGGTTATAACTCTAAGTCAGAACCTACATATGATTCATAGGCTTTCACCTCTGCCACCAATGACTTCTTTGAGAGGAAATCAACAATGTTATGCTAGTATCTCTTATGGAAGTCACACCACTTCCTGGTGTCTTTCTTCATCTTTCCATTGTCCCTATTTGTTTGCATCTTAGACTGGTTATCCTTTGACTTTCCATATTTTCTCTGCCCTTTTTTTTTCGGGTTTCAAATTCCCTTTCCCTGCTTCTTCTATGACGCGTTCCCAAACCCAATATGTCGCATCTTTCATTTAAGCTTCTTCTCTATTTTGACAATGTATCAATAGGTTGCACCCAAGAATGAGATGTCAAGAAACTCCATTTCTATTTGGATTTACATATGAAGAATTTCATGGTACTTGAGCACTAGATTTTGCTCAGAATTTTTGATACCCAGATTCGTGCGCAAGGTATGGAATATACTTGTGAACTCCATAAATTTTTGGTCACTTTCCTACCGCAGTGTGGTCCATATTGTATACAAGTCATCATAACTTCCAATAGGGTAGTATTGTTCCTTAATGACATCCCTGAAGGAATATCACATGAGTGCAACTGTAAATAATGTGGGTTCCTATGTTTCCTTTTGCTCACATAAAGTATCCCACCAATATTTGAGATGGGGGATGATTTTTAGGAGTGGAAATGTAATCTTTTCTCAATCAAAAAAGTTATGGACATAAAGATGCCCTTCTAGATGATTAAAAAAAATGTCTACAACATTTGCGTCTATCTGAAACTCAAATTTAGAAATATCAAATTTGATTTTTACCTTTAAGGGAGTGGTGCCTCTACTCAATGAAGATGTGTATCATGTTAGTATTCGTCAAAGGATTTATGAAAAACTATCCATCATCTTGTTCCTTTGTTGCATGAGGGCTTCCTTAAGAAATAACTTAAAAGGATCTTGTGTCACATGATCCTTATTTTATCCCTCCATGGAAGGTCACTTGGAGATGTGATATATATTTTCCTCAAGAGAAACAATCTTCAGACCCAACACTTTGTACCCTAACCTCATAGGGCATATACACTAAGAACGATAAGGAGCATACTGCTCTAATACCATTGATCCATATTTTATGAGAATAATGAAATAAATACAGATATATATTGTTAAAAAAGAGATAAAATGAACAATAGCAAAGATACAATAAATATGGGTTTCTATTCAATAAAGAAATATGCTCAATACTGTAAAATCCATACTAAAACAACCTTGCTAGAATGGTGGTGGCTTATATTTGAGAAGAGATGTGATGGTCATGCTCATTTGTAAAAAGATGAGTACAATGAGGCTCCAAAGACATTTTCACATCAAACATGAATGCCAAAAACCTAGACATCAAAAAACCTAACCCTAGGATATGAAGCACCAAAATTCATGTGGGCCCCATTGGGGTAAGTTGGTACATCAACTTCCTGGGGTCATAACTTTTGCATGTGATCTTCATTTTTTGCGTTCAATACCTCGTCAAAAAGGTCTATATGAGAATTAGAATTTCCATTAGTTGTCAAGGCATGTATTTGTTTAACCCTTCCCCCCCAAAATTCCAAAAAAATATTGTTTAGGGCCTCAAAATGGCCTCAAAAGTTTGGGACTCAAAAAACTGTAAAAACAATTGTCAAAATGAAAACTATAACTTTCAAGATGAAAGTTGTATGTGAGATATATGGAAGAAGTGGGTTGTGACTGATATCCATAGAGATATATATCCTTAATAAAAGGGAATGGTATTTATGATTTCACGGTGGTGCCATTTGAGTTGTCGAATGCACTAGCTACCTTTATGTGTTTAATGGATGGAGTTTTTAGAGAATACTTGGATAAGTTCCTCGTCATATTTTTGGCTGACATCCTTATTTACTCTAAATCTGAATAATAACTAGAGAAACACTTGAATATTGTCTTGAATATGTTGAGGGAGCATCGACTTTACGGAAATTTTCACACATGCTCATTTTACCAGCAACATATTCATTATTTGGTTCATATAATTTTGGAATAAGGAATTGTTGTGGACCTAGAAAAGATAAAAGTCATTAAGAAATGGCCAACACCAAGAAATGTTGAAGAAGTAAGATCCTTTATGGGACTTGCATGTTATTGCAAAAGTTTTATTTAAGGCTTATAACATATTTTGCATCCAATTAGATCCCTACAGAAGAAAGGTGTGCGATTTGAATGGACTCTCGATTGTGCAAGGAGTTTTTAGCACTTGAGAATTTAGTTGAATAGTGCATCGATACTAAGGATTGGAGATCTAGATGAAGAATTTGTTGTGTGCACAAATGCATGGAAGTGCTCAAAGGAGTCATTAGTCCAAATGGACATGATGTATGCTATGAATCAAGAAATTTAAAAGAGCATGAGAGACTCTATGCTACTCATGATTTAGAATTGACACTCATAGGGAATGACTTGAATATGTGGAGACATTATCTCATAGGTAAACTATTTGAGCTAAGAACATACCATTGTGGTCTCAAATATTTGTTTGGACAACCAAATTTAAATGTCGGACAAAAAAGGTGGTTATAATTCCTGAGCGAGTATGACTTTGATATAAAGAGTATAAATGGTAAAGAGAATAAAGTGGTTGATGCACTCAATAGGAGACTGCATGAGAAGCATTATACAACCATTCACATGTACTAGAAATATTTGAGAGATAGAATCATAGAAGATGCAAAGTCAAATAAGTGCTATGAGGA
The DNA here is from genome assembly GCA_009831015.1 of Picea engelmannii. Classification (NCBI taxonomy): domain Eukaryota; kingdom Viridiplantae; phylum Streptophyta; class Pinopsida; order Pinales; family Pinaceae; genus Picea; species Picea engelmannii. The sequence goes on from ML783511.1 coordinate 315,046, forward strand.
ATTAAGAGAAAATTTACAACAAGGTATTTTGCAGCAGAAACTTGAAGAATATGAGATTAAATAATATAGAATGCTCATGTGGAGTCACAAAGTTTATGTGCTTGAATCATGAGATCTTAAAAATATAATACCGAAGGAATTGCATAATGTGCCTTATGTAGGGCACCCTGGTTATCTAAAGACAATAGCAATATTATTGGCCATGCATGTAGAAGGAGGTTGCTTATTTTATTTATATATGCCTTGACTCTTAAAAGGTCAAGATTGAGCATAGACATCCAGTTTTTTTGTTACATCATTTCCCCATTCCTGAGTGAAAGTGGGAAGTTATAATGATGGATTTTATAACTAAGCTTCCTAGATCAATCAAACAACATGATTCTATTATGGTGGTAGTCGATAAGCTTACAAAGCTTCCCATTTCATTCAAGTGAATTCAATTTACAAGACAACTAATATTGATGATATCAACATGAGAGACATTGCTAAATTACATTGTGTGCCTAAGACAATCATGTCTGATATAGATCCTAAGTTTACTTCAATTTTTTGGAAGGGATTATTAAAGGAAATTGGGACAAGTATAAAATTTAGCATGACATATCACCCAAAATCTGATGGAAAAACAAAGAGGGTAAACCAAGTAATAGAAGATATGTTAAGGATGTATGTAATAGATAAACCATCAAAATGAGAAGAATACTTGCATTTCGTAGAATTTTCTTACAACAATGACATCAAACATCTTTAAAGATTAGTCCATTTGAAGAAATGTATGGTAGAAGGTGAGCCACACTTGAGAGTTGGGACAACACAACAAATCACATAGTGATTGGGCTAGATCTAATCCGGGAAATGGAAGAGAAGATGGGAAAAATAAATCAAAGTTTAAAAGCTTCCCAAGACAGACAGAAACAATGTGCATATAAATGTCGAAATTCTAGAGAATTTAAAGTTGGTGACCATGCGTTCCTAAAAGTAAAAGAAAGATGAAGTCCCCTGAAGTTGGGGAACTTCTCTAAGTTAGCAACATGATATTGTGGGCCATTCAAAATTCCACAAAGGATTGCTTTTTTCAAATATATGTTGGATCTACCAGAATCGTTGAGTATTCATAATGTACTCCATTTTGTCTTGCTTAAAAAGTATGTACCTGATGCATATCAAGTCATTTATTATAATGTGATTCATGTGGAGCAAGAGGGAAATTTCCCAGTTCAACCAGTGTTCATATTGGATCAGAATGTCAATACACTCTGGAATTGCATAGGAGGATTGGCAAAGGTCCAACGAACTTCTTATGGTCCTGAGGATGCAACCTAGGAACACGAGGATGCTATGAGGTGAGAGTATTTTCATCTTTTTGAAGACTTGTGAAAGTTTTGGTTGTAAATGTGTATGTAACGCACTAAGGACATTGCATAAATAAGGGGAAGGGAAATGTAATACCCTAGGCCAAACCTCAATTGTATACACACACACACACACACACACACACACACATATATAATCTTGTGAGTTGTTGATATCAATTCTTGATTTCAATTTTGTGCACACATCCCATAGTTTGGTGATTGCGCGAGGATTGTGCATCAAAGAAAGAGCGATCAAATTTTATAGTGTAGGATACACCTGTGTAAATGTACCAAGATGGTGCACCAAATGAAGAATGCACACATCTCAAACTTTTGTGCGCATGTGATCAAGTGTGTATTTTTGAGGCGAGAGAGCCATTGCATATATTTTTTGTTTTAAGGCTAGTGAGCATGGATGCAAAAGGCCAATGGATATGTATTGTAAATGTAATCACCCTCAATATTTTTATTATAATCACATCAATGTGCATAGACTCAACTCAAATGAAAAAAGAGGGAGGTATAAACACCATAGAAAAGGAAAAAGGGGGAGCTTAAGTCAAGGGAATGTTTTATTCATATTTCTCAAAGTTTAATTTCTAAATATGTATTTATCCTAAGTTCCCAAGGGTAGGGAATGAGTCACCAAGTGGCTAAAGATACTTATGAAGCAGACAAGTGTCGATTTGAAGGAATGCAATATATATTGTTGGCCTCAGTGTAATTCAGGGGATTATCACTCATTTCAGAATCATTCAGACAAACTTCCTTTGTGAGGGAATACATATTTTTTTGCAACTTATTGTCATTACTTAAGTTTGTGCTTGGGAAGAATTGTTTACTGTCGAGGGCGAGCGTTGTCAAGCCTATGAGAATTCTCTCAAGGTGAAAGTTTGCTTGGAATTGTTCTTTGGTGTGTTGGACATTACGTAAAAGGTTGTGCGACTTCCTATCTAGCTTGTTACTAAAGCCCCGGAACAAAGTGTCACAGCTGAAAAATAGTTGAGAAAATACGGGGCACAGTTCTTGGGGTGGGACATGAATGTGGGGAATGATGAACTATAGCTTATTTGCAGCATTTGGCACCTTGGATCAAGTCTTTTGTTGAATATTAGGCCATATCCTAGCAATAAGAACTTTTTTTTCTATGCCATTTAAGCCCCAACTAGTGGGTAACTTGTCGCTAAAAAGTTATGAGTGGGAGAGTCTATGGCTGGGAGGAACGTATGAGTCTGGCATATAATTGATGACTTTTCATAAAAATAAGTGACCTTCACATGCTTATTTAACTATTATTCTTTCATTTTCATATTTTTAAATAAGTTTATCTTACTATGTGAATTTGCATATGAATATTGTGGTTAGCTCTGCGTAATTTTACTTCATATATATATATATATATATATATATATATATATATATATATATATATATATATATATATAT
>ML783511.1:318009-334638 GCA_009831015.1 Picea engelmannii
TTATTAAGTATTCATTTAATTTAAACTTTGTGGTATGATTAGAAGATACCAAGACATGGTAGTAATGCAAGAGTGCAGTACCCGAAGGTTTGGGCGCAGTATCCTAAGGTTGTGTGCAGTTATTTCAGCTTTACTAGTAAGAGAGCCTTATAAGTAGTATCTGCCCACTGTGAATTTTGGAGCGCTATCTAGAAGTCAGCTTGGGCTGCTACAAAGACTATCCTAGCTACATAAGTTGAGATTGTGTGACGTGGGTTACTCCACTTCATTCATGCAAAGAGGAAGTCGAGGGTTTCAGAGCTGAATGGTTGAATCGTTGCTGAGGGCGCCCAGAGCGTAGACTTTCAGAGCCTGGGTGAACGCATAGACATTCTAAAGCTTCGGGTGCAGAGAATTTTTTTGCTCTGGAAATTTGTGTGAGAAATTCCTTGTGATATAGTTTGCAGGAATTTGAGACTTTTTTTTTTAAGTAAATAACAAAGAATGTGATGCATTTAGTGAGTACGTGCGATGCGAAGCAGAATATTCTGAACAAACAGGTGGCTCCAGGTACTTTCCCCGACTTCGGGGGAGCCATCAACGCATCCAATGTGCTGAGAAAATGAAGGTTCTGCTAGCGGCATCATCACACTTGCAATCTCTGTGGAAAAAACCTCGTTACTTTCTGTTGATTTTGCTTTCAAATTACGATTGTATTAATTTTTTTTTTAAGTGTGCAATCGCTCGATCGACGCTGTTGAAGATAATGTGAGAGAGGATTTGAGACATGAAATAAATCCAGGCTCTGAAAACAGATATTGGAATTCATGGGACAAACATGAGGGTGAACCTCATGTTGGAGAAGATCCCAAAATGCTCAATTGTTCAAAAAATGGGTTACTCTGGTCTATGCTGATGTGCTGAATTGAAGTCGAAACCCACTAACGTTGATTGAAGTTGAGACCTGTTAACATTGGTAAATTATAAGCTTTGTCTATTTGAAGGATTTTGTTATCAGACCCCAATTCGGTTTCAAACATATTGTCCACACCTACATCCAATATATGCAAAAACTATTGGAATAGGGAGAGTTATATTTTATTGGTTGTTCCTTATACTTCATTACATGATATATTTGCATTTATTCAATTTGCAATAGGACTAATTAGTTAATATATTGAACTTCTATCAGTTTGCAAATAATACCATTTTTACATTGGAAAAGTTAGAAGGAGCAGAAAGTGTCAAAGAAAGGAATAAAGGTTGTCTTGACCGGTGGGTTGATTGTTTGTTTTATTTCAATGTGGTAAAAATGACAAAGGATTAATTTCATTAAAGAAGGCCAAATGGATTCAATATGGGTGGTACCTAACAATTACTATACTATTCTTTTAGTAAAAATTATGATATTTGGGACACTAAGATGAGAACTAGATTACTTATGGATAATTTATGAATTACTATTCTTTTAGTAAAAATTATGATATTTGGGACACTAAGATGAGAACTAGATTACTTATGGATAATTTATGAGATATTGTGTTGAACAGGTTTGAAAAATAACCAAATCAAGAAGTCTATGAGGCCATGATTCAAGATCATAAGGATCAACTCATAGAAAATAAGAACACACATGTAACAACATTGTTTCTAATTCAACAAGGCTTGGATGATATCATTCTTTTCAAAATTGCAGGAGCAACTAGGTCTAAAGAAGATTAAGATATTCAGGAGATGACATACAGTGAAAGGGGGAGAAACATCTATCATAATCAAGCTAAATTACAAAGTGTTGTAGTTGTTGAGGGAGTAACTATTGTAACAAAAGTAGTGGAGGAATTTGACATTGCAAAAATAATAGGAGAAATTGTTGAAGACAGAGGTTGCAATTGTCTTGAACACTAGAAGGAAACTTGTTGAATAATTTTCATGAGATGGAGAGGATGAACATGGTAAATAAAGTGGACCCCACTATGTAGATACACATGTGGATGATGAAGTTAAAGTTGAAGGTGAAAGTGAAACTTCCTTTGTAGAAATAGAAAAATGTCAAAAAAATATTGCAATTGAAGTTGTGGAAAACATGGATGAGGATATAGTGAATGTTGAATTTTATGTTGCATTAATATTTCTTGAGTAATGGCTTCCAAGTCCCATGTATGAAAGTGAGTATGGAAAACATACCTTACTTGTCATTGATGGTGTTGAAGTTGTTATAGCATTGGAAGAGAACATAAAAAAAAATGAAGATGTTTTTTATCTTATAGAGTTTAATAGTTTGATAGCAGTTTTTCAATTAGTTGTAAGTGAAGTACACAAATATGTAGAACATGAAGAAATATTGAAGAAGATTGTCGGAGTAATGTTGAGGTATGCATAATATAAAGGTATGACCACTATAAAGTTGTGATGCAGGAGCATTCCCACCTCATCAAGCGAGTCAGTGCGTGGAGAAAGAAAAGAGAAGCTGGATGATGCCAGCACCAAAATTTTGAATCACCTTGATATCTGTTGCGCCGCCATTTGAATGAAAGCATTCATCATAGAGCGTACTTGCACATTGTAAATGGACCTTGAGCAGATAAGCTCTCGTCCTTAGATAGAAGAGGTACTTCTTAGATTTCGTGCAGGTAGATAAGATTTAGATTTAGTGCAGGTAGATAAGATAATTAAGTCTAGATTAGACGGTTTTGGACTTCGAGAGGGAAAACGGAGTATAGACACCCTCCTTTGTATAATTGAGGGAATTATTATTCAGCATTAGCAGGGAGGAGCAAGAAGAGAAGCGCAGAGAGCTTGTGAAGAATCCCCATGTACAGATATTGAATTAATAGAAAGCTTTGATTCAATTTCATGGCGGTGATTATTCTCTGTGTGTTGTTGATATTATGCTATTGCATATTTGCTTCTTGGTTTGCCTATTGTCTATATGCTTCATATGTGATTGCCTGGCAGGTTCGAAATCTGAGGGAATGAGAGAATGAGTTTAAATTGTTTTTCTGTTTAAGTTGGGAGATTCCTGCATAGAGTGCAGTGGAATACCTCCGCATAATGTGCGTGAGGAGGCTTAACAATTAACCTCTCATCTTTGTTTGCTCAAAAGTCATGCTGAGCTATTCGAACCGTGCAGGTGAAGTGCAGGTTGAGTTGAAGTTTCAGAATCAAGCCTGGGAAGAGAAGAACAGGAGGGCCGTGGTTAAATTCCATGGATATGTTTATTTTCTGTGTGTTGTTGGCTTTATGCCTTTGCATATTTGCTTCCTGTTACTTACTTCTGTCATATGCTTCTTATGTGATCTTATGGAAGAATTGAGTTCAGAGTGGTTCCGAGAGAAAATTCGGTGAAATCTCAGGAGGGAGAGTTCCTAGCTAGTATTGTGGAACAGAGCCAGGTGAAGCCCGAATGGGAGAAGGTTCAGAGCGAAGGACTCTTCAAGAAGAAGAGAATCGACGACTTGAACTCCGGGGAAGGAGTTAACCTGTGAGCGTAAGTGGAACCTGGTTTCTATCACACATCGGCATATCGGGGTTGGCGAGTGCAAGAGTTGCATGCACGTCGAATGCGCGGGTAGTGAGTTACAGTTTCCGTGGAAGCGTCGACTTTCGGAGGAACACGTGTTATGTAAATCTCGGGACGTCGGGTCTCGGGAGTTGAAGGGCAAGCAATTAGTCTCATAAGTCGCGAACTCACGAGAGGCGAGATAGCGATACTCGGGTATCGGCGACTCGGACCTCGGAAGTCGAAGTGAAGTTACTTGGACTCGCGGGAAGCGAAGCTGCGAGATCGCGAGATCGTGAGTCTCGGTATCTCGGCACGTCGGGTATCGGGAGTTGGAATCCCGAGTGGTTGGGAGAACGAAAGGCGAAGTCCCGATCCCCGAAGTAGAGAAGAAGAGAACAGGGAGGAGTGAACTGTGGGTGTAGAGAATCCGATAGGAAGGAAGGAGAACCGTTGAGTTCTTCGGGCCCGTGGAAAGCGAAGGTCCTGGTAAAAGCGACTATGTCGTCGAGGGAAAGAGGGGTTGCGTCAGAGTGGTATCAGAGCAGGTTAAGGAGTTCTCTTTGTTCTGGTAGCAGAGAGAAGCAGGTTCCATAATGCCGCCCAGGAGAGAAAGGCAGTCACCTGATCGTGAGGAAAGGGATGCTCGAAGAAGGGGTAGGCCGACAGGGAACCCAGAGATAGAGAGACAGATGCAAGATCTCCGAGCAAGGCTCGAGGATATGGAAACTGCGCAGAGACGTGGAGTCGGCGCAGGAGGGTTCAACGATTCCGAAGTTGAAGAGGAAGTTGGACATGCCGAAGAAGAGGTCACGGCAGAAGATGCATCAACCGAAAGGCTGATTAGAGCCATTTCGAGGATGAGCTCGAAGACGAAGATGGAAATTCCCGTCTATGAGGGAAGTCTAAATGCAGAGGAATTGCTGGATTGGATCCGAGCATTGGATACCTACTTTGATTACGAAGATATCGAAGAAGAAAAGAAAATAAGGCATGCCGTTACCAAGCTGAAGGGACATGTAGCCTTATGGTGGGACGAGCTGCAGGTGGACAGACGTTCCAAAGGAAAACAGAAGATCAAAAGCTGGGATCGGATGATTGCCAATATGAAGGTGAAGTTCATTCCGAGGGATTACCAGATCACTCTGTTCAGGCATATGCAGAACCTGAGACAGAAGCTGATGACGGTGAAAGAATACACCAAAGAATTCTATAGGCTCAACATCCGAGCAGGTCACCGAGAGAGTGATGACGAAAAGGTGGTGAGGTATCTAAATGGGTTGAGGTATGACATTCAGGACGAACTGAGCATGGTTACCATCCGAACAGTTGAGGATGCATACCATATGGCTCTAAAAGCCGAAGAGAAGCTGAGCCGCAAGCAGGGACAGCGAGGGTGAGGCAGAAGCCAACCCAGAGGCAAGACAGTTGCCCAAGAGAAAACACAGAAGCCCAAGGAGGATTGGAGGAGACCTCAGGGAAAAGATGAAAGAGGTGGTACCTCACAGCAGAGGCAGAAAAATGCTGAGCCGAGAAGGCAGTCGAAAGATCAGCAAGGAGGATATGCTGACGCCAACACGTTCCCTCATACCCGAGGTAGAGGACGAGGAGGAGGTCGAGGGGGAATTATCACATGTTTCACGTGTGGCAAAGACGGACACAAAGACGTTGACTGTTCGAATAGGAAAATGGACAGAGGAAAAACTCACATCACTGAGGCGCAGAAGCGTGATGTTGAGAGTGAAGATGCAGACAGCGGAAGATCGCTTGGGATGCATAAAATCCTTTTGAAGCCTGAGAAGGAGGTGGAGAGCGCAGTGCATAGGAGAAGACTATTCAGAACGGCTTGTACAACCAAGGACAGGAAATGCAAAGTCATAATCGATAGTGGGAGCACTGACAATCTTGTTTCGACCGAGATGGTGGAGAAATTGGAGCTAGAGACAACTAAGCACCCGAGCCCATATAAAGTCTCATGGTTACAGAAAGGACACCGGGTAAGTGTCACTAAACGATACTTAGTTAAGTTTAAAATTGGAAATTATCATGATGAGATTATGTGTGATGTTATTCCCATGGACGTATGTCACATATTGTTGGGAAGACCATGGCAATATGATCGGAATGTTGTTCATGACGGGAGGATGAACACCTACACCTTGGAGAAGGATGGGAGAATCCATAAACTGCTGCCGATAAAAGATAAGGAAGTAAAGTCAGAAGTTAGCAGCACGATACTTCTCATGAGTGGGAAGGAACTTCTCACAGAGTTGGAGAAGAATGAAGATCCACAATTCTTTGTTGTCAGGAAGCCGAGAATTGTCCTCACAAGCACAAGAGTGGACGACTTGCCAGGAGAGATTTAGGAACTGCTAGGAGAGTTCGTTGATATCATCGTGGATGAACTACCCCGTTCATTGCCACCGATGCGGAGTGTGAGTCACCACATTGACCTCATACCCGGAGCAAGTTTTCCAAATAAGGCAGCGTACAGGTTGACACCTCAGGAGAACGAGGAGGTCAAAAGGCAGGTACAAGATCTGCAGGATAAAGGACTGGTCAGAGAGAGTCTTAGTCCGTGTTTTGTTCCAACAGTGCTGAGTCCGAAGAAAGATGGTGGCTGGAGGATGTGTACAGACTCCAGGGCGATAAATAAAATTACCATCAGGTACAGATTTCCACTGTCGAGAATGGATGATCTGATGGATTTCCTGAGTGGGGTGAATTATTTTTCGAAGATTGATCTCAAGAGTGGATATCATCAGATCCGGATAAGAGAGGGAGATGAATGGAAGATGACATTCAAGACAAACGAGGGTTTGTATGAATGGCTGGTCATGCTGTTTGGGTTGACAAACGCACCTAGCACTTTTATGCGGCTGATGAATGAAGTCCTGCGGGAATTCATTGGCAAATTTGTGGTCATGTATTTGGACAACATACTAATATTCAGCAAGACTAGGGTTGAACACTTGAGGCATTTGGCCATTGTGATGAGAAGATTACAGCAGGAGAAGCTGCTGATCAATTTGAAGAAGTGTTCCTTCATGCAGACATAACTCATTTATTTGGGCTTTGTAATCTTGGAAAATGAATTGAAGATGGATCCTGAGAAGGTGGAAGTAATCGGGAATTGGCCATCGTCGAGGAATGTTTTTGAGGTAAGGAGCTTCCATGGTTTGGAAAGATTCTACAGAAAATTCATTCGAAATTTTAGTGGAATCAGTGTCGCAATGATGGATACTATGAAGAAGTGACATAAGGTTTTCCATTGGACAGCGGAGGCTGAAAGAAGCTTCAAACTGATGAAGTGCAAGATAACAGAGAAACCAATTCTGGTGTTGCCTGATTTTCAGAAAACCTTCCAGGTAAAGTGTGACGCTAGTGGATATGCTGTTGGAGGGGTCTTGAGTCAGGATGACAGGCCTGTGGTGTACTACAGCGAGAAGCTGAATGATGTGAAGATGAAATACTCCACGTACGATAAGGAATTCTATGCCATCATACAGGCACTGAAAAAGTGGAGGCATTACTTGATACCCAAAGAATTTGTGTTGTACAGTGATAATCATGCATTGCAGTTCGTAAGTCAGCAGGAGAAGCTGAATCAGAAGCATGCAAAGTGGGTGGAATACATGCAGAATTTTACATTTGTGATAAAGCACATTTCGGGGACTGCTAACAAGGTAGCTGACGCCTTGAGCAGAAAATGTTTATTACTGCAGGAATTCAGGGTCAAGACTTTGGTTTTTGAGAATCTTAAAGATATGTATGCAGGTGACGCAGACTTTGGCGAGGCATACGAGGCAGCCGAGAACCCATTTCTCAGAGATAGGAGTCTGTGGATTGACTACCTGATCCAGGATGGTTTGTTGTTCAAAAACAATCAATTGTGCATTCCAGATTGCTCCATGAGAGAGAATTTGGTGAAGGAGAAACACGACGGGGGCTTAGCAGGTCATTTTGGGCATGAAAAAACATTCGCCAAGCTGAGCGAATCATATTTTTGGCCGGGGATGCGCGCTGATATTAAAATATTTGTTGATCGATGCAGGATTTGTCAACATGCGAAAGGACGAAAACAGAACACAGGGTTCTATCATCCGTTGCCTATACCAGAGAGACCATGGGAGGCAATTAGTATGGATTTTGTTTTGGGATTACCGAGAACGCAGGGAGGAGTGGATTCCATTTTTGTAGTGGTGGACAGGTTCTCAAAGATGGCACATTTTATACTGTTTCATAAGACCAGCGATGCAACCCACATCGCCAATTTATTTTTCAAAGAGATTGTGCGATTGCATGGATTGCCCAGGAGCATAGTCTCGGATCGGGATACCAAGTTTGTAGGTCACTTTTGGAGGACACTATGGAAGAAGCTAGGGACTGACTTGGCCTTCAGTTCCGCTTACCATCCACAGACAGATGGGAAGACCGAAGTAATCAACAGAAGCTTGGGGAATCTGTTGAGAAGCCTGGTGACCAAGCATCACAGCAGTTGGGATCTGATCCTACCAAAGGCGGAGTTTGCGTACAACGATTCTGTGAATCGGAGTACAGGTAAGAGCCCATTTCAAATTTTGTATGGGACACAGCCGCGAGGAGTATCTGAACTCAGGGAGCCAGAGCAGGCTGAAACTAGCAGCGCGAGAGCTGAAGAGTTCGCTGAGGCGATGCAAGAACTTCACGCAGAGGTGAAGCAGCGGCTACAAAAGTCCAACCAAGAGTATAAGCTCAGAGCCGATCAGAGGAAGAGACAACTTCAGTTTGAAGTTGGGGACGTGCTTCTAGCGCACTTGAGGAAAGAAAGGTTCCCGAGAGGAACATACAACAAGCTCAAGATGAAGAAAATTGGGCCATGCAGAGTCCTGAGAAAGTTTGGGGAGAATGCGTATGAGCTTGAATTGCCAGAAGGCATCGGGATATCTCCGATTTTAAATATTTCGGACTTATACCCATAAAAGGCTGATAAAGAAGGCACTAGAATGGAGGAACCAGCGATCCAGTGGCAGAAACAATTACCAGTTGCACAGAAGCCTCAGATGGAGTGCATACTGGATAAGAGAATAGACAGGAAGACCAGGAGGAAACAATATTTTGAATACCTGGTGAAATGGAAAGATCACCCAGTGGAGGATGCCAGCTGGGAAATAGAGGCAGTGATACAGAAACATGGTCACAGTGTACAAGAGCTCATGGACAGGAGCCCATGAAATTTTCTGAGCCGAGGAGTATGATGCAAGAGCATTCCCACCTCATCAAGCGAGTCAGTGCGTGGAGAAAGAAAAGAGAAGCTGGATGACGCCAGCACCAAAATTTTGAATCACCTTGATATCTGTTGCGCCGCCATTTGAATGAAAGCATTCATCATATAGCGTACTTGCACATTGTAAATGGACCTTGAGTAGATAAGCTCTCGTCCTTAGATAGCAGAGGTACTTCTTAGATTTCGTGCAGGTAGATAAGATTTAGATTTAGTGCAGGAAGATAAGATAATTAAGTCTAGATTAGACGATTTTGGACTTCGAGAGGGAAAACGGAGTATAGACACCCTCCTTTGTATAATTGAGGGAATTGTTATTCAGCATTAGCAGGGAGGAGCAAGAAGAGAAGCGCAGAGAGCTTGTGAAGAATCCCCATGTACAGATATTGAATTAATAGAAAGCTTTGATTCAATTTCATGGCGGTGATTATTCTTTGTGTGTTGTTGATATTATGTTGTTGCATATTTGCTTCTTGGTTTGCCTATTGTCTATATGCTGCATATGTGATTGCCTGGCAGGTTCGAAATCTGAGGGAATGAGAGAATGAGTTTAAATCATTTTTCTGTTTAAGCTGGGAGATTCCTGCATAGAGTGTAGTGGAATACCTCTACATAATGTGCATGAGGAGGCTTAACAGTTAACCTCTCATCTTTGTTTGCTCAAAAGTTGTGCTGAGCTATTCGAACCGTGCAGGTGAAGTGCAGGTTGAGTTGAAGTCTTAGAATCAAGCCTGGGAAGAGAAGAACAGGAGGGCCGTGGTTAAATTCCATGGATATGTTTATTTTCTGTGTGTTGTTGGCTTTATGCCTTTGCATATTTGCTTCCTGTTACTTACTTCTTTCATATGCTGTTTATGTGATCTTATGGAAGAATTGAGTTCAGAGTGGTTCTGAGAGAAAAGTCGGTGAAAGCTCAGGAGGGAGAGTTCCTAGCTAGTATTGTGGAACAGAGCCAGGTGAAGCCCGAACGGGAGAAGGTTCGGAGCGAAGGACTCCTCAAGAAGAAGAGAATCGACGACTTGAACTCCTGGGAAGGAATTAACCTGCGAGCGTAAGTGGAACCTGGTTGCTATCGCACATCGGCATATCGGGGTTGGCGAGTGCAAGAGTTGCATGCACGTCGAATGCGCGGGTAGTGAGTTCCAGTTTCCATGGAAGTGTCGACTTTCGGAGGAACACGTGTTACGTAAATCTCGGGACGTCAGGTCTCGAGAGTTGAAGGGCAAGCAATTGGTCTCATAAGTCGTGAACTCGCGAGAGGCGAGATAGCAATACTCGGGTATCGGCGACTCGGACCTCGGAAGTCGAAGTGAAGTTACTTGGACTCGCGGGAAGCGATGCTGCAAGATCGTGAGATCGTGAGTCTCGGTATCTCGACACGTCGGGTATCGGGAGTTGGAATCCCGAGTGGTTGGGAGCACGAAAGGCGAAGTCCTGATCCCTGAAGTAGAGAAGAAGAGAACAGGGAGGAGTGAACTGTGGGTGTAGAGAATCCGATAGGAAGGAAGGAGAACCGTTGAGTTCTTCGGGCCCGTGGAAAGAGAAGGTCCTGGTAAAAGCGACTGTGTCATTGAGGGCAAGAGGGGTTGCGTCAAGTTGCAATGGAAAATCTATGGAAAATCTAACAAGTAAGCATACTTATTATTTGCAATCAGAAAAATAAAACTTAGTTGAATACAATTTTATTGGGAAACCACATCATCAAAAAGTGACAACTAATAAAGTACATGTACATTATTTTAAGGATTAAAATTTGTTTCAAGATGTAGAAACCTTAGCCAATCTTACTAATACTTCATATGACAACTATAAAATGTTTGGCTATATTTTTGTAGAAATAATCAAATTTTTAAGGATTTAATATAGTTTGTATACAATTTTGGCTATTTTTAAGGTAAAATAATTTTATCCTATAGAATTTGGGCCAATAATTTTTAGAATAGTGAATCTTGTTTTGGAAAAAAACATGAAAAATTAACCCATAAACAAAATTTTACCGCTAAATTCATCCATGATGATATAGACACATAATATGTTTGAAGAAAAAATGAATCCAAATTCGAGAAAATTGAAAGGAGCACGGGAAAAGAAAAAGGGCATGGGGGGAAAATTGCAGAAAAAGATCAGGTATTGGAGAGAGGGAGAGGACCTGTGTCACTATAAAGCGGTGATCCACATGGCTGAATTATTCAAAGTTATTATCGTCCACCTGAAAACTGAAAACTGCATACGTCCATTTCAATAGAAAAGATAAATATTTAAATCTAGACTTGGGCCACCGTGATGAGTGTATTCCAAGTCTGTGAATACTATTATCGAATAGTAATTTGGCCGATAGCAGGTTCAAATCCAAAAGGGTAGGGTATGTATATTTTCGTAGATTTTACCAGTCAAATCGTTGGGTGGAGGGGGGTCCCTTGTCCCACAAACAAGGGGGTCTCATACACCAATTTGATGTGTTGGCTTAACCGTGACCTTAAAAATAGATTATTATTATTATTATTATTATTATATTCTTCGTCAACCAAAAATCAACCACTCAATTTGCAAAGATTGATTCCGATGAAGACATTGCCCACAGCCTAATCAAATTAATGATATGACACAGACTTTACTACTCTCTAGAAATTTCTCTACCCCTTGACAAGTGACGTCTGACCAGAAAAAGCATATAGGTTCGTTCAGATCACTCCAGCAAATTCATCCCCCAATATTTGGTGAATGGTGGATTTCGCTAAGGCATTTTGATGGTGATACTAATAATCCGAAATATCATTTTGAGGATGTCGATATAGAATCTTTCTTGATTGCGAAAAGAACGTTGAATTCCGTTTAAAAAATTTGTTATACATAAATTTTTTTTAATATATTGAGTATTTTAATTATTTTAATATATTTTAATGTTTATTTTAAATAAAATGTTTCAATTGTTTTAAAATGGTTTTCTATAAAAGAATTGAAAGTAAAATGAAGTAAAATGTTTGTGATTTATAGATATTTTTGAAGATGACGGAGATGTCTAACTTCTTTAGTAATTACCATGCATCTAACGATTAATATTTAACTTTGCCTCTACCCCATTCTTTAATAATTAATATGGTTCTAAAATTTTGTTATTGAAATCGTGTTGTATCATTAGCTTTGGCTCTACCGCATTAAATATATATGTGCCACGCTAGCATGTGATTTAGTTAATTTTACTTACAAGCAGTTCCTCGCTTTACTCTAAACTGAGTGTTGAATTGATTGTGGAATAATGTCTCAGGTTGTACATTTGAGAGCTATATTATTTATATCGATGAAAATAATGGAAACTCTTCGAAAACATTTTTCTACGAAGAACTCAACCTATGTTACCTTGTTACCTGCACTCTGTTATAGTATGGAAATATATATGCCTCTGCAAATGAAACTTAATACACTCTCATACCATGGAAATATATACGTCTTTGTAAGTGAAACTTATTATATTTTGTCGTAATAGGCGAAATCGAAACTTAATACACTCTCATACCACGGAAATTTATACGTCTTTGAAATTGAAACTTATTATATTTTGTCGAAATAGGCGAAATCTAAAAGATTTGAGGCCATGCTTGGAGGTTTTAGTTTCTTTAATTGCAATCATTTGGAGGCTTTCATTGTAAAATATTGCTCGGAGTTTTTCCCTCGATCCCTTCGAATCTCAACCAATTTCTATGACCACTGAATGGGAGTAGTAAAAAAGTGCACTTATCTCTTAACAAATGTCATCTAATTCTAATTCAGCAAATTCTCATTGAGAAAGGAAATATTTCATGCACAAACTGATAAATTGTGAAGCAAGAAATGCAGAGAGAAAGAATATAACAGAAAACAATATATTAGAATGTATGAAGAAGAGTACAATGAGAAGTAACTCTGAAGGAGTACTATGCAATGGGAAAATAGTTGAGCTAAACAGGCTCAAGCAAATCAAGAATAGAAAGTACAACTAGCTAGGACAGCTGGCAGTGTACAGTCAGACTGTTGAGGTTACATTATATTTAACACTCCCTCTTAAACTCAACAGTTACAAACATCAGCACTGATTATGCCTAAGTGTTGTCTCTGAAAATCAAAAACCAATTTTCCTAGTGGCTTTGTAAAGATATTAGCAAGGTGATCTCGAGAACCACAGAATTGTAGTACAATATCACCATTATTGACTAGCTCATGTATGAAATGAAAACGAGTGTCAATGTGTTTGCTTTTCTTATGAAACACATGATTTTTGGATAGAGAAATTGTTGAAGTATTGTCACAGAAAATAGGAGTTGGATCATTTTCTGTATGTGACATATCTTTCAATATTCTTCTCAGCCACACAGCTTGACAGGAATTCGAGGTAGCAGTGACATACTCTTCCTCTGCAGAAGATATTGAAACAATTGGCTGCTTCTTTGATGCCCGTGAGCTTAGGTTCGAGTCGAGGTGAAAAACATGTCCAGATGTGTTTTTCCTGTCATCTAGGCTGCCTACAAAATCACTATCTGTGTAACCAAAAAGTTGATTACTATCAGATTTAGTGTACCATAAGCCGAAATTGAGAGTTCCTGCAACATATCTCAAAATTCATTTTGCCATTTTCCAATGAGAATCTTTGGGGGATTCCATGAATCTGGAAGCAAGGTTGGTTGCATGCATAATGTCAAGCCTAGTTGCTATAAGATACAACAAACTGCCTACTAAACTTTGTACAGGGTAGAGTCCACTGTAGGACCTTCATCATTCTTGCTCAATTTTGTGCCTAGGGTATAGGGGTTTATGCTGGATTGCATCCTTCCATACAAAATATTTTGATGATTTCTACTGTATACTTTTGCTGACAGACAAAAATTCCTTTGGTTGATTGATTAACCTCAATCCCTAAAAAATATTTCATGATGCCAAGATTTGTCATCTCAAACTCAGATTGCATGGCATGTTTAAAATCTGTTAACTCAAGATTTCTCGTATAGATCATGTCATCAACATATAAACATACAATCAAAATTTTACAGTGCTGATCTATTTTGATGTAAAGAGTTGGCTCATTTTGGCTTTTTCTGAAACCACTTTTGATCAGATAAGTGTCAATTCTGTTGTACCAATCTCTTGGAGCTTGCTTTAAGCCATACAGGGATTTCTTCAACCGATATACTTTGGCTGGGTGCTCTTGGACTTCAAATCCAGGTGGTTGATCGACATAAACTTTTTCTTCTAAGAAACCATTCAGGAATGCTGACTTGACATCCATCTAGTATACTTTCCATTTGTGTTGGGCTGCTATGGCCAATAGAGTCCTTACAGTGTCTAATATTGCTACTGGAGCAAAAGTTTCACCATAATCAGTACCAGGTTGTTGTGAGAATCCTTTGGCAACAAGTATTGCCTTGTGTTTTTCGATCTGCCCTTTTTCATTGAGTTTAGTTTTGTAAACCCACTTGATACTGATACTCTTCTTGTGACTTGGCAAATCAACAAGATCCTATGTCTTGTTCTTCTCAATGGAGTCAATTTCTTGGTTCATGGCTTGAACCCAATGTGGCTCCTTAACTACTTCCTTAAAAGATGTAGGTTGACATGACATTAAAGCAAAAAGATTGTGTTGTTCAAAGTCATCCAACTGCTGATGGATTTCTCTCAAGCTTCGAGTTCTCTGATTTTGTGGTTCAGAGAATGCTTCTCTGTTGGAAGTTGAGTTATCCTGAGAATTTCCAGGTTGCCTTTGTGCCTGCAATCTTGGAAGAATAGTTTGAGGTACTTGTTGTCCTGAATTTTCTACGTTTTCAGAACTTGGTAGCAATGGATTTTGACTGTCCATCTGCTGATTTTCTGAATCATTCCAGAATTGATTTTCCAGAAATTTTACATCTCTGCTGAGAATTAGTTTCTTGGTGATTGGATTGTAAAGCCTATAAGCTTTAGATGTTTCACTGTATCCAGTGAAAATACATTTCTCACTTCTGTCATCAAGTTTCTTCCTTAATTCGGAAGGTATGTGAGCATATGCTATGCATCCAAATGTTCTTAGATGTGCTACATTGAGCTTTGTCCCACTCCATGATTCTTGAGGAACTTTCATCTTTAGACTGGTGGTTGGAGATCTATTCAGGAGATAAACTGAGCATGCTATTGCTTCAGCCCAAAAAGTATTTGACAAACTTTTCTCTTTAAAAAGTGTTCTTGCCATATTCATTATTGATTGATTTTTCCTTTCAGCCAGTCCATTCTGTTGTGGATTATACCTGGCTGTTGTTTGCATGATAATGCCTTGTGATTTGCAGAAATTTGCAAATTCTCTGGAGTTGTATTCTCCTCCTCCATCTGACTTGAGTGCTTTGATATATTTGCCACTCTGTTTTTCAGCCTCTGCCTTGAATTCTTTGAATTTTGCAAATGTTTCAGACTTGTGTCTGAGGAAATAGATCCATATTTTTCTGTTGAAATCATCAATACATGTTAGAAAGTAAAATCTACCACCTATTGACTCTGTTTGCATTGGTCCACATAGGTTAGTGCGAACAAGTTCAAGATGTTGTTTGGCTTGATTGGAAGACTATGGAAAACTAGTTCTCTTATGTTTTCCAAGTATGCAAGACTCACATGGGGGAATTTTCTCTTTAAAGATAGGAAAACCTTTGACCATGGAGTTCTTTTATAGAAGACTTAGACTCTTAAATGGTAGATGTTCAAATCTTGTATGCCAAACCATTGTTTCATTCAGGGTAGATGCACTCTGTGCATATGGTTGAATCAGATTTGCAGTTCTAAGTGTAAGGGGAAACATCCTATTCGGAGTCATATGGATTTCAGAAATCAATTTTCTGCTGGGGTTTTTTTCATATATTTTGCAAGATGCTCCCTCCAAAAGTACCTTATAGCCATGTTTAATGCACTGTCCTACACTTAGCAAATTATGTTTCTGATCGGGAACATGATAGACATTGTTTATGTCTTTCTTTACATTTTGTTTAGTAAGAATAGGAACAATTCATTTTCCTTGTACTTTGACTAAATAATCGTTTCCAAGTGTAATATCAGATGAGATTGAAGAATCAATGCATGAAAGTAAATCTTTGTTACCTGTCATGTGATTGCTGCATCCACTGTCCAGCAACCAAAGATCTTTAGGTTGTTGTTCAGTCTTGTGGTACGAAAGAAACATACCTCTTGAGTTTTCTCCCATGTGATTTGACACATGAGCTCTTCCTGAGAGCTGCTCTGTTTGCTTCTTCCTACATTCAGATTCATAGTGCCCATACTTTTTGCAGTAATAACATTGCATGCCTGTTTTGTTATTTGACCTTCTCCCTCTGCCTCTTTGAGGCTGGAAAGTCTGATGTTGATTTTGTTGTTGTTGCCTTTGACCTTGGAAATTTGGATTCAGATACTATTGTCTATTACCTCCACTGGAGTGAGGGTTACTTTGATTTCTCCCTCTTCCTTGGTGACCTCTGCTTCTTCCTCTGCCTCTCCCTCTGCTGAAGGAGAATTGAGTTTTGAAAGCATTGGAGATTGACTCATCTGTGAGATGTAGTCTAGTCTCATGTGTCACCAGAGAACCAATTAATTCATCTGTTGAAAAACTTGACAGATCCTTGGATTTAAGGATTGTTGTTACAACCATTTCGAATTTCTTTGGTAAACTTCTGAGTATTTTCTCAACAATGCGTTGATCAGTGATGGTTTAACCAGTCAATCTGATCTGGTTCATGATGCCTGTTGGGACCACATATTGTACATTTTTGCCCATACTTTTTGCCATTATTATACCCTTCATCACCTGTATTTAGACTCATATTATCACTTCATCTGATCACTCCAAGGTATACAACGTCCTTTCTCATCACTATATGTTTAATTTGTTTTGCATAATACTTTACAT
>ML783511.1:341837-368244 GCA_009831015.1 Picea engelmannii
TATGAATCCCTCAACCGCGGGTTTATGCGCTTAACGACAGATCTCTGTGGCTTAAAGATGCCGGAATACGTCTCTACCCTGAAAAAAAAATCACCCACAATTTCTGCCAAGGAAAGTGCTCTGATACCACTTGCAAGATACCAGATATGTAAAATATGCAGAACATAAACGAAATGCTAGAAATGACAGAATAACAGTAAAATATCCAGCATAATCTTCACAATACACATAAATGATATACGAAATAGCAACAGAAATAGCACTTGATTCAGATAGCAATGTTCACAGGCCTCTTCGAGGGGGCAACCTCCAATCGAGCAGCGCTCTATTACAATAATATCCAAGCTAGGGTTCTCATACCCTCGACTCCTATTTATACTAAAAAGAAGCATCTAGAGGAAGATCCTTCTAGAAGCGGAAGCTTCTATTAGGTCTTCTTACATCCGCCTAATTCTCTTTTATTGAAAGGTCTTATTAATATTGACCTTTATTACATTCGAATACATTAATCTACCCATGTGCGGGTTAGGACCTTAACACTGTGATCTTATCGATATTTCGTGAATCGCGATTTTGCAACTTTCGTCGTGGAGTGTCTTTCGTCAACAAGACCTTCGATATCCCAAACTCTAAAATGATGATGGAGTGATGGCTTGGATCTGCTACCACCTGTCCTCTGAGATGGACGGCTCACAATCCTCTCGGGATTTCGCGATACATGATGTCGGGATTTCACGTATCAGAGTTTTGGACAGCAGTCTCCTTCGCTCGTCCCAATCCCCGATTTTGCAATGGGATAAGATCGACGACTCATGATCATTCAGGATCTAATGGTCCAGAATGACTCGTGATTTCATGATTCATGAATTCTCACGATAGTATTTTGACCCTTACACCTTGCGAGTCAGCGAAATGTCGAGATCTCACAACGTGTCTCTTGATGGATGGTCCAAATGATGTCTGGATTTTGCGACTTCACAAGTCAAAATTTCTCCTGTGCACTCTAGAGGACTAAACCTCGTGCACTTTCTTGCTGATCCAATGATTGTCAGTCCTCTGTGCAAGATCCAATGGCTAAATTTCTTTCACCTTTTCCTCACTCTCCTCGTCCCTTCTGAACTGGATTTCTGCCTCGAATCTGTTCGTAGGACACATCTTATGGCCGCGACGGTTGTTCTTTGAACCTGAGATGCGTTCTTTACTGCCTTTGCAAGGATTTTCTTCTGCAGAAGAAAAATTTGTGAATCTTTCAAGGATTTGAAAGAATTTCACGAGTTCTTTGTTCTTTGCTGCAATATTTGACAGATTTGAGCGATTTCTCGTAAATCTTTAAAGGATGTTTCTTTCTGCAACAATCTTTCACAAATTTGAGTGAATTCTATGAAATCTTCAATGTTTCTGCCTTCTGAAGCTCTTCTTCGTGAATTCTTTGATGATTCTTGAAAATTACAAGAATCTTTAAAGTTTCTTTTTCTGCACTCTCTTCTTCCTCGATCTTTCGAGCATTGTATGCTCTGCTTCGGCACGTGAGCGTTTTACGCTGATCTTTTGAGCATATGACGGTCTTCTTCCTCGTGGAATTTTCCTACGAGGATCTTTCGAGAGTATGACGGACAACTCTCCAAGCCTTGTGAAAATTTTGTGTCAAAATGCTCTAGAGGTCCGTGAAGCTCCGCGCTATTTGAGGATCGTGTTGCTCTCCAGCCTATGTGAAGAGGATTACTGCTGAATCTTTGATACCATGATAAATTGTGAAGCAAGAAATGCAGAGAGAAAGAATAGAATAGAAAACAGTATATTAGAATGTATGAAGAAGAGTACAATGAGAAGTAAGTCTGAAGGAATACTATGTAATGGGAAAATAGCTGAGATAAATAGGCTCAAGCAAATCAAGAATAGAAAGTAGAGCTAGCCAGGACAACTGGCAGTGTACAGTCAGATTGTTGAGGTTACATTATATTTAACACCACTCACTTATATTGTCATTATTATTGCATATATAAACCCAAATATGATACATTTATGAGATTCAACTTATTCTAAACTTAGAGAAGTTAAAATAATATGTCAATAATATCTAACAACCCCAAACCAATTTTAAAACATTAATTTTAACACCCTCTTTTAATACTTACATCACAAATAACAATACTAGATTCACATAAAAGTATTTATGGACATTGTTTTCTATATGTCCTAGTCTTCATCAACATCTTGATCAACTTTTGAACTATTGTAGACTATGATATTTCTCACCCTTTCATTCTAGCTATTACTTCATTCATTGAAGATACAATTGCTTCTCACCATCAATGACTTATTGGTAATGACAGATGATTCTTGACATACTTCAAAAAATAGTTTAGACACTGAATCATCCTATTGACATACTTCAATATGCGGAATATAAAGAACTATATTGACCAGTTATATAGGAAAGCAATATAGATACTAGATGTATCTATATTCTTGTTCTTGTGGCACTAAAAAAAAAATAATAACTTGTTCTTGTGGCACTAAAAAAAAAATAAGGACCATCAAAGTAAATTATGTTACTATATTCTATGATTGGTTCTTCATCATATAATCTTAAAAACTAGGAATAACACTAATAGAAGTGACACTGATTCAAATTTTTTTAATACTAATAGAAGTGACACTGATTCAATTTTTTTTAATACTAATATAGAGACATCACTTAAACTCTGATCATTCGAGCCAAATCCAAGCTTTTTATTAAGGTAGTTGTTCCATTAATTATTTATTTCATTGTCTGTCCTTCCCAGAAAATATTTAGCTATCTGCGCCTATCTATTATTTGTGACTGACTGTATGGAGAAAAATGATAACGTTATCTTCTTCCTTTGAAAAATTGCTACCTTTTATCCCTGGCCTCAACTAATTCATCCACCTTAATTGTAAACACTTTCCACATGAATGTAATTTGGCTCTATCAGGTAGGGATAACCAACAACTATGGCCATGGGCTGTAATATAACGAATAAGTTTCTTATCTTCATGAGGTGACCAAAAGCCTCTCTTTATTTCTTCATTTTGCAGCAAGTGTGCTCCACTCTATGTCGCATATTTTTAGTTAAATATGGGCCTTGTACTACTCTCTATCTTAATTTATATTTCCACATATCATTACTGCTATATATGGCTAACAAATTGTATAATATTTGACTATTCAATATAAGTATTCCTGATTAAGTGAGTTAAATGATATTCCACTTAGAAAATTTGCACATAGTAGATGACAATAGTAGATGAAGACTTCAGACATAGTGTCTTAGGCTGTTATATTTTGCAGTGGCTTCACGTTGGGACAATCTGTCACACATCCAAAATACACTCATAATTTTTTTTCTTTTCATCCAATTTAATTGCTCTAAATTCGTACATGGTAGGTAGTTCACATACTATATTTAAATTCCCTATAGGTCCAAAGTCTTCATAATATAATTTGGCTAACAAGGATGCAACTTGTCAATATCAAAGCCTAAGATAATGTACCCATACTATTAACACTTGATTACTTAAGTTAGGAGGTGTTTTAAATATTTGGCAATAAACCATCAAGTTCTATAGTAAGTAATTGAATCTTTTTATAACCCCAAAACTCAAGTTCACATTTGAAATATTAGCTCTTATGGTTAATTCGTATAGACAAACCATCATAATTATTTTAAGTCTCTATATAGACAATGGTCCTAGTGACCATAGCACCTAGATTAACACTTTTCTCATTTATTTTGCCTATGACATACTAGTATTAACTTCCTTCGTAAAAAACATATGGAGCTTGTAACTACTATATGCCATTTTCAATGTAACTTATTAATATATGGAAAAGGTTAGTGTTGTATTGTCAAGCTTTTAATTGTGGAAATCCAGGGATGGATCTGAACCGTTCAAAGGAACAAGTGTCCATGGGATCTTCTACTGGTTGTTGCAGTATTTCATTTTTGAAAAATGTGACGGTTTGGATTCATTACCACCTGTTCAATAGCTTAGACCCTAATTCTTCTCCTCCGCTCTGTAGGAGAATTCGTCTCTATTCCATACTGTAATCACATAGCTCTGTAGACTCCTTATGTAGCTTGGACTCTCTTTTGTTACCCATTATTTGAAATCTTTGCACCCAGAATCTTCTGTTCTTCTAACTGATAGTTTAGAGTTCTTCTCTTGACGGGAACTCGACTTGTTGGAGATATTTTGTTATATTTTATTTCCTTTGAGTCTTGCAACCAATTTCCTTCTCCAATGTGGGTCATGTTGAATGCTAAAATATCCTTCACTGTTTTTGTGCCTATCGTTCGAAACAATGGAATTTTCAAAGGATATTATGTAGGTTCTTTATCTGTGCTAATATTTTGGTGTCTTTACACTTTACCCAACAATGTTATGGTGTTTACAACCGCCATTGTGCTTGTATTATGCTATTTTAAATTTTATATTCTAACTTTCATGTATAATGCAGGTTCCTTCTGTTTTGTTTAACCAAGATGGCCAAGAGTTGGTCTCGTTCGCTGGTATTGATAGATATGGTGTCTAAGGAAGGTACTCAAACAATGGTAAGTGTTCAAAACTCCTTATGAGATGAATTGAGAAATTTATGATTCGTGTTGTTAAGCGTCATTATTAATTGAAGAAGGAAATGGTTATGGACTCTTATTTATTTATTTGTGATAATGTGTCGATATGTGTATTGTTATTCATTGCAATGTTGTTTCGGCTTTATGTCATGAATGATAGATACTGTGTTAATATTGTTTCATTAAAATATCGGATGATGTGTCAATGATGTTGTTATTAATTGTGATGTATAATTCCTAATGCAAAAAAAAAAATAAAAAAATACTTGTTGTATGTCACTTGTGTTGGCATAATGACAGGTTGTTACATGTTTGCATCACACCCAACAATTTTTTATTCCTTCGTTTTGGAATTATGCACAAAAATGTTTTATTTATCATTTTTGACGTTATGCACAATAATGTTTTATTTCTCTATTTTTATATAATAAATAACAATGTAATCATTTCCTTTGAAGGAGTTTTGTAATCTATCTCAGTCCTTGATCCAGTGTGCAAAAAAATATGACATTTGTTCCATACGTTTATCCAACACTAGTTTCAGACCTTAATCCGACACTCAATCCAGACCTTAATACGACACTTAATCCGACACTTAATCACTAATTTCTAATGATTTAAATTACATTCAACATGAAACAAAAACGATTTTATTAATTGTATAGCCTTAGAGGAATGGACAATAATTTTGATTCAAGGTCTGTCAATAAGGGGCGATGACAGGTAAAATATGAGTGAACATGTGTAGGCCAAGACAATTAATTCAATCACGAACTCACCACTCTCACAGTTAGCTCTGTAAATATTACCATTGTTTTAGAAACAACGAAAAATGATTACTAATATCAACTAACTGGAAATGGGTAAACGAGAAACGAACATGTTAATTAACAATGTTATTTTCAAGAGAGATGTTTCCATATATAACCTAATCAAACCCTATATCTGACACGTGTTTTGGCACCTAATCTGTCATTTGAAATGACACCTAAAACATCACTTGATCTGACACTTGTTCTAGACCTTAAAAGGAAACTAAATTTATGATAAATTTGAAATAGAATCAACATGCAACAAAGATAAAATCAACAATGGTTAAGATTCAAGAAAGGACATTAAAATAATTATAGAGGCACTCAGGAAAGTAATTTATTTGTTGTAGCCTCAATTTCATTTCATCCTAACATGCATAGATTATTTTTAAAGGTACAATTGCAAATATAAAAGTTTCTTTACAAGAATACTAAGTAATAGTAAAATCCAGACTCATAATCCATTCTACATTGTACCATTAGAATGCCGCAATCTGGATCCATAAAAATTCAAGGCTAAGAAAGAAAAAAATGAATACTCCAATTAGAAATTCATGGGTTACGCAAAGTTACAATTTTTAAAAATGACAGAAAATTTCAAAGCATGGAATTCAACTTAGATTCGAATTGTACATTACACAGGAAATTCACCCAACAATAACACATAGACTTACATTTAATAAGTAATGCCTCCTATTGTTTTTCTATTGAAATCCGAAAATGGAAATCAGAACTGTACATGATTTTACCCTTCTCAAAATCCATATTGAAATTCAAGAACAAACATCAATAATAAAACGACACAAATTACCAATTCAACCCATTGAAATGCAGAAGGAAAATAGACTCAATGCTAATATTTGACAACACTATAAAATAGAGTTTGTTCTCAGAAAATTAAATTCACATCAGCAAATGCAAGGATTATCCATTTCTTCAGGAATTTTCCTAGTTTATATCCCACTCATATGTTGGGTACCAATCATTATACATAAATAAATATAAATCTAACATATTCAATAGGTGAACAATTAAGAGTGGTTAAGAAAGAAATAAAATTGGTTTGCAGAAATGAAAGGATAGTTAACAGGAAATTCCAAAGCATATTCAATATCCAGAATGAATCCAATCACAAATAAAACGAACTGATGACTAAATTTAATTTTTTCAATGCAATCCAATGGTAGCGATCAAGACTAAATTGTATATGGATATATGAATCCATTAGAAGTGATTGAATAATTTCTAAAATTCCCAAAATGAAATCTCAGACAACAACGAATAATAGAATCAAAATGATTGGAAATATGGTAAAGAAGCTAACACAAATTTTCCAATTCCTTAGTTGATAAATTGAAATGATGTCACATTCCATAAATTCTTTTATTAC
The DNA here is from genome assembly GCA_009831015.1 of Picea engelmannii. Taxonomy (NCBI): domain Eukaryota; kingdom Viridiplantae; phylum Streptophyta; class Pinopsida; order Pinales; family Pinaceae; genus Picea; species Picea engelmannii. Next base: position 348,638 of record ML783511.1, read on the forward strand.
ACCAAAATGCATCAAGAATTTGACAGTTCGATATCAGAAATAAAATACAATTACGAAAATATCTCTAGAGAATATATATATATATATATATATATATATTTCAAAACTCAAATAATAATACTATAACCGAATACGATAAAGTCGAATATGTTCTTTAGCAAAAGTGCTCATTTCTTCCTCCCACGTGATAATCACAAAGATTTCACCAGTACCTCCTAGCCAATGTTAAGGGTACTCTTCTTCCACCTTATCCCCGTGAGTCGCAAAGGGGCCAAGCACACTCAAACCAAAAATATTCTAGCTCCAGGCATGCCTCACAAGGTAGAGCCACCACTCTATATCAATCTTGGTATCCCAACTCTCACAAGTAAAACCAATCAAAATGATATTGGCAACATAACTTTATCAATAACAAGTGTGTCCCTTTCGCATCTAGACCATTTTCTTTATAGGAATTTCCTCACTAACACATGCCCACATGAACAATTAATTAACTTTTTAATTAAATAAATTAGGATTATTTACCCTTACACTTTTAACCCTCTCCCCAAGTTGCACAAGTAATTACATATTTTATTTTAATTAAAAGTCAATTTCCCTCACATTTCCCAAATGCGTTCCTTAAATCTCTCTTAGTTTTCTCTTTATTCCCCAGATTCTCATTTAATGACTATCTCCTTACTAAATCTTAGTTAGAGTTAAAATATGAGTATTCTTCTAGTTAGACTAGTGGTAGCTAGAATCTAGATACCATTATATGTGTACACCTATTCTCTCATAGTTTATTTCTTTCTTATTTTAAAATTCCATTTTAGTATTTTTTTGCAAACATGTGAATTATATCAAATCTTTAGATTTATCTCTCTTTTTCTTTAGATTAATTTATCTCTAATCTTTTATGTTATTTAACATTTTAATTTAGCCTCCTAACTAAACTTAGACTTACGCTTTGTATTATAATAAGATTAGACTTTTACGGGGATTTATAATTAATAAAATTATTCATTAATTAATTATTTTGAATATGACAATGTCAAATTAATTCATTGTTTTCATTGACTCAAGTTTTTAAATTACACGATGTGCCCTTCAAGACACACTCCCGTGCTTTAAGGGTGACACTCGTTTTTTGATTCGTTTTGGTAGTTTGTCCAACCCTTGAAGTGAGCAGTCCACTTGGTTGACCTTGTGAGAGACAAAGGGATTCTAAGGAATAAGGGTTCCACCTTATTGTGCACCCCTTAGAAATATTCATCAACAAATGTCTGAGTCTGCCCTCACGACATCGTGGATGTCTCAAACTAGGTAATCATTAACCTACAATTCGATCCATGGAATGAGTGGTATTAGGCTATGTCAGGGACTCTGCCACACCTCTTCCTCAATGTATTTTTTTTCTGTGCATGGCCCCTTTACTCCTTATGTGAGTTAGATTAGCAAGCATTGTCAAATTTTATCCATTGATAAAACACCGTCAATGATCCATATGAAAAATCATATATAATCAATCATATGTCACATATGATTAAAATTGTATACTCTAAACAAATACAATCCACTCCCTAACTGAATCTGGAGTCCAAGGAGGTCCATCGATGCCATCAAAATCTATAATTTGTCATGTGTCCTGCAAACTTAGGTAAACTCGTCAATAACATCTTTCAATACATATATCAAGTAACAATAAATCACAACTCATCAACATCATCATGTAAAATCCATAGTCGAAACAAATAACAATGTAGTATAAATGGATCACTTGCACACAAGTGTCCGCAAAGAATAAGTCGATAACATGTTCTTAGTAGAGTATGATGCTACATACACCTCTTGTTTTAAACTTCATCCCGAATTTTTACAGTATTTAAAATGCAGGAAAAATTATCTAACAAGATCTATATGTATAATCTATCAAAAAAGTAAGGAAATTGTTGATGCATATCATATGCATCCTCCAAGGTAGTCGAGTGTGGACTATAATTTTTCCACTGGACCTTGACCTGATCAACTCTTCTATGCCATATCTGTCGAATGCGATGGTTCAAAATGTGGATTGGCAACTCCATGAGATCACCCTTTTCCGAAACCTACAAAGAACTTATGTCAATCATATGTGTAGGATCAATAACATAATGTCTCAATACAGATACATGAAAAACGTATTGCATATGCCTTAAAGAATCAATCAAGGCTAGTCGATAAGCCATGGGTCCTTTTTTCTCCACAACTTTGAAAGGTCCCACAAACCTAGGAGAGAGTTTAGCACCATTTCCAAACTTAATCAAACACTTTTGCGGTTTCACCTGCAAGAAAACTTGGTCTCCAACTTCATAACTGCATTCAACATGATGCACATAAGCATAACTCTTCTATCAATATTTTTATTCTTTAATCCTCTATCTTATCGATTGCATTTGTTCTTCCATTTCTTGGATCACTTTTGGTCTTACAAGGACCCTATCCTCAAGTCGATCCCAACTCAATGGCGTCCAACACAATCGCCCATAAAGAAACTCAAATGATGTCAATTCATGGTACTTTGATAGTTGTTGTTGTATGAAAACTATACTAGTGGCAAGAAATATTTCCAACATTTATGTTGGTCCATTACATACATATGCAACATATCTTCCAAAATTTGGTTCATTCTTTATATCTTCCCGTCTGTCTCAAGGTGATATGTTGTACTAAAGTTCAATTGTGTTTCCAAAGCTTCTTGGAAAATGGCCCAAAATCATCCTGTAAACACCAATCCTCGATCGGATATGATCCTTCTTAGTACACCATATAACCTTACAATCTCATTGACAAAAACTCTAGGTATGTCTCGCACCTCGTACATTGTAAGTACAAGAATAAAATGTGCACTCTTTGTCAGAGTGTCAACTACCACAAAAAATCGAGTCATGTCTCCTTGCATTTAGTGGAAATCCAAATATAAAGTCCATCGAAATGACCTCCCATTTCAATTCTCGAATGACGTGTGGTTGTAGTAATTGTGTTGGATATCTATGTTCATTTTTCACTTGCTGAAATTCTAGACATCTTCTCACGTATTTAGCTAAGTCTACTTTCATTCTCTTCAAGAAGAACAAAGACTTAAGGTCTTCCTTAATCTTCGTGACCCCGGATGAGCCATGTACATTGTGCGATGCACTTCACTTAAGATCAAAATTCTTAATTCGTCATTAGGCGGTACATAAATCCTATTTTTATACGTCATCAATCCATCATTCTCCAATGTATAACCTTCAAACTTCGATACCATCATGGTATCTTGTTCAATATTTTCCTTAACCTCTTTATTCCAGTTATCTTCGGTCTGTACAGTTAGAATATTTTCTTTAAGATTCAACCTAACAGGTATTACTTAGAATATGCGTTGTGACATCCCCAAAAATAAATTATTTTTGAATTTGAAATTTGTTCGGAAAATTATTTTGTTTTTGGTAAATTCGAATTTGGAAAATTTTTGCCATCTATGGAAATTTCGAATTTCAAATTTGGTAAATTGTAATTAATGATTATGATTGTTGGGAAGAGATCTAATGTGACCCAACTAACTATTTGACTATGGCACGTGTATGAAAACAAAATATTTTATAGTTATTGTAGGAGGACAAATGGAACATCCATGTTAAAATCAACTCACCATGACTCCATGAGTGGGGAACATGTTGGAACTACCTCAAGGATGATTGTTACAAGTGGAAAATCAGGAAATTGGCCATTGGAAGCCCTTGAAAATCAGGGATTTGGAAAGCTGTGAAAATTCCCAATGAAGGGAAAAGACCTAGGAAAAAATATTGTTTGGATATATAACATATGTGAGGAGGCAGGACGTTGCCTAGTATGCGGGGGAAACATATCACTAGTTATTTGTTGTTATGAACACTACTTGCTGAGTGTGAGGAAAGGAGAATATTTCTAGAGTGGAATGACATTACTGAGGAGGAGATCTGAGTTAGCCCTCATGGATTCATGGTCAGGCTAGGAGGTGAATAGAAAAAGTGATTTTGGATGCCCTATTCTATGGTTGGGAGAAATGTGGTTTCTCCCTTTGTCTTCCTGTGAATTGGTTTAGATATGTTATTCTACCTCTCCTTTGGATTTATGTTGATTAATTATATGTCTGATAGAATGCATTTGTAAATTATGCATCGAAGTATTGTCGTGGATGGAAATCTAGTTGTAGGTTATTGAACTTAATGTCCGATCAAAAGACCTCTAGATTAATTCTGAATGGATCATCTCTGTTGAATTTGGTTACTGGACAAATGTTGTTTTCATTGGTTACACTAGCTGAAAGGGTATATTTGGTTAACATTCTATAAAATAGTCATATAGATTGGATTCCTGGTATGACGAGATAAAGAACTATAGGACACATCCTCACAATGTAATCATATCTACTGAGTAAAACTCTCTATAGAACCATATGAATGAGATCAGATCATATATATATATATATTTATGTATTACAGCTGGAACTGAATAGTATGAATTATAATGGAAAATAAAAGATCTACAGTCTTATGCCTGAAAATTTTAAATGCTTGATACATGAGAAAATAACTGAATGTGTACTTCATATTACAAATATATCCTTTACCTCAGTCTATACAAATTTGGTTATTCATAAACAAATTTCATTGTTCTGATATAAGATAATACAGGAATAGAAGACTCCATAAAGGGCAAAACTCAGAGATATACAAATGTCATAAGATCATATGCTGATAGAACATTTATGTTTTTCTTTCCAATTGTATAGAATAAAAAGACCCAAATTGGAACGAATAACCACATTATTAAGGGATCCACAATTTATTGAATGATGAATATATACATGCAAATTGTCCATTTGACAGTCGTTACAGTGCACAACATGAAAATGATGTTATACAATCATAATTTTTTTTACACATATCATGTTATTGCAAATTCCTACCAGTCTTATAGAAAACCCCCTTACACAATCAAAGTATCAACAGAATGGTTATATATATATATAGATAGATAGATAGATAGATAGATAGATAGATAAGTGCTCTAGATATAATCACAGAATCACACCTTTACTCTACTTTACTCTGATAAACTCAGGTCATTGTAACTACTCAATGTTAGATCCAGTCTAACTATTACAAGTCGAGGACAAAGAATTTCGGTAGGAAACACAAGGAATGTCAAAATGAAATAAAACGATATAGCATTATAGATAGAAATCGATTCGATTTTCACAATATAAACCTTCAAAGTTTTATAAGTTTCTTTCCATCCAGTGCATAACTGTGAGTTCAAATTTCATAGTAACAACCATAGTAAACAAATTGCAAGTTAGGGTGAAACCCGAACAATGAAAAGATTTGATTAATTCAATAATCATCTCATTACTTCAAACACACAGGGAAACCTTGTAGTTAAATCTTCGAAGCAGTCATTATTCATAGCAGCTGAACTAGAATTGTTAAGAATACTTTTAGGAATTTCCCTTTTCCAATCACTAGAGGAAACAGAGTGAAACTATATGGAACATCTATAATTCCAAAATTTCAACCGTGTTTGCTCGGAATCCGGAAAGGTTTACCGAAGGGAACTCAAATACCCTTTGTGTTGAATATGAGAACAAAACATCAGAAACCGTTGCGCAGACGAAATCCTGTAAAGATTTATCATTTATGAATAACAATAATTATATGAAGGAAAAGTAATAAAAACACCAAGAGAGCGATAATGGTTAATAACTAAGTATTCTCGGATAATACTCAACTTCTGATTCACAAGATCGCATGTTTTCTTTTCCCCTTATCGATTTCTGACTAGACAGATGCACGGGCCGAGGAAAGATGGTGAAATAACTCCCTGATGGGTACCCTCGCATCAACAGGTCCCATCATTAGTGATACATATCAATTCTTGAAACAATTTAAACAACAAAATAAGGAAATATTTACATAGTAGGCCACAGCCTTAACAAAAAGGAATAATCGACAGTATTAAGTTTTCTTTCAATCCATAAATGGTACAAGGCATGCTGTGAGAAATACAGTGTAAGTGTTTCATACATAACTGAAACTATACCTAATTGGTTGGGTCTAACCCTTCCATAACCAATTTCATAGAGTAGTAATATAAAGATATCCTTTGAATCTAGACGGACGGACCACGGTAAAGACTGTAATCAATATAAACAAAGGGTTTGATACTATAGGATATCATTATTGTACTGTTGAAGAATCAAAAAGATCATATTTGAATCGACGCCAACTAGAAATACTTTAAATGTACAAAAAAATTAATATATGTCAGAGAACCAACTAAGATTTGATAAGCTATAGAAGTAGGGGTTCACTCCTGTACAGGGGAAGGAAGTTAAAACACAATATTGCATAGTGGGACCTCGACATTTCGAAAAATAACTCTCTCCCAATATCATGAAGTTCAACTTCAGGTTTCAACATTACAGACCATAAGGATAACGTTAGCTAAAGGTCATGAAACCCTAAGTATCTACAATACAAACAACGATACAAATTCATTCTTAGGATGTTGTTATCTTATAAGGGTGAATGAAGGAACACCTAAACAATACCCTTCTATGGACACAGAGACATCTAGAAAGAGTTACAAAAGCACATCAGTAAGAGTAGTGTTGAACGTAAAAAGGAATGTATAACAAAAGATACAAACAAAACGAGTTCCTGGAGAGCCACCTCTGGTGGTCTAGGGCAATATGTTAAAGACTTACTAGGGAGTGTAGAGTCATGTTGTCTATTCACCAGCTAATTGAACATCCATTCACGACAACACCCTCTTCTATAGAGGTAATACTCAGATCCATTCGAAGAATCCCACAATGAGCATCGTAAACACATAAAACCCTAGTAGGAACCTTACCTACTCATTTAAATGATGAGGGTACAAAGGATGGTTTAATCCATGTGACGAGGTAGGGTTAGTGTAACTAGAATGAATGAAAGTCTAGGTAAGAATTTTGAAACTCGTACACATAGGTTATCGTTTAAAGCAATAGATGCAGAGCCTTAAACGCTCTCCTGATAGTATCCTACCCCCTCACATCAAGATTAATTCATGAAGTAAATGAATGCCCTGATACTCGACAAGTTAGCACCAGTGCATGACAATTGTTTAATTTAGTTAAATTATAGTTCTGGAGGAGTTTCTTTGGTATTTTGTTTGGTTAAGTAAAAATAAACAGAAGTTATTGTTATTCAAAACTCTGTTGAGAAAGGGAAGGGGAATATTACTAACCTAAGATATTTTGCAAAGAAATGCCCATCGATAATCAAAACCATGAACGCTAATGCTAAACACATTACCACCAAGACACTTACCTTCAACTATCATTATGGAATCTAACCCATGGTCTTATATATATGTATATATGGTAATAAAAGGGTCATTCCCTCGAGTGAACAGACTCATTAGTATTGTGCACAACCTTTGGAAATCTCTTGTAAAGAGAGACTAGGATTCAACAGTCCTAAGTTTAACCTGTCACATAGATGCATGTGCTTAGATAAGCCAGTTTGGAAAATTAACCATTGAGTTTCCTCATCAATTAATTTAGACAGGTATGTAGATGGAATCATGTGGTAGTACAGACTCTAGTCATGTACAAAGATTTTAATCTTAATTAAGATCTTCTATTCTAATGCAATAATCAAATGAGATTGAAATTGGAGATTAATGTTTCATAGGAAAACAAAATGATGAAAAATTTGAGGTACATTACATATGGTATCAGAGCGAAGTAGACAACACTTGGACCTTGAACAGGTCCACATTAATTACTTAGTACATATTTCTGTTTATGTAGAACTAATAAATTTTTATTGTTACAAACATAAAACCCTTTTCTGTTTCGTGTTAATCATGGCAGCCTAGGACAATGAAAAAATAAGACTTGATGGGAATCCTTAACAAAGGCATCTTGAAAAACCAAGACAAAATAGTGACGGAAGATCACGTACTGAGTTTTTGGAAATGATGAGGAATATCATTGTTGAGTTGCAGGTTTTTAAATCTGACAATGAGAAACTGAAGAAATCACAGCATGAGCACCAGGAAATAAATGAAGTCTTGTTGCAAAGTATAGTAACAAATAAATACCCAAAGGATGACAATCAGGAAGAAGAGGTCAGTAAAAGGGCCTCCAAGAATTTATGGCCTAGAATATGAAATAGGGGATAGCTCATCTGAAGGTACACCTTCAGCTGAAAATAAAACAAAAATAGACAGAAAAAGAAAACAGGTACACGACCTTGAAGGATAATTTAAGAAAAATAAACCAGCTACCTTTGATTGGGGAATCCAGAACTGGGGAGGAAGTTGAATCATGGTTATTAGACATCAAAAAATATTTCCAGATATGTAACTATTCCAGCAATATGAAGTTCATAACGGCCATTTACAATCTAAAAGGAAAAGCCATCATTTGGTGGAAAGATCTAAAATTGGCCAAGGGCCTAAAGGAGAAACAGATGGAATGGTCTGAATTTAAGAAACAATTTAAGAAACAGTACCTATCTGAAAGCTACTATTAAATAAAAACAAAATAATTCTATGAGTTATGACTTGGTCAAATGTCTATGGAAGATCTGATAAATAAATTCCTGGAATTACTAAGGTTCGTACCTTATATCCGGGAGGATAAAGTAAAAATCCATCGGTTCCTAAGTTGTTTACCACAGTATTACAGGGACATAATTGAGTTTGATAATCCTAAGTCCCTGAGTGAAGTATTCAGAAAATATCGAATGTGTTATGATCAATACAAACAGCGGACATAATTTCCAAAAGCTTGGAAGGATAAGAAACAAGACCGATTGAAATAGCGGAAGAAGGGATACCAACCAGCCCGTTATCGGAATGCAACAAAAATCTTTCCAAGGAAATACTTTCACTCAAACCATCCAAGCACACAAGGAGGCGGTAAACCTAGCAACAAAGAAGTTTGGGGATAGCCCCTGGGAATCGTCAAAATGTTGGGAACGTGGAGAACCTCATCTGAGGAGAAATTGTCCATGTTTTAATTCAGCAAACAGAACTGATGTTCATAATTTTCATGAAGCTTCGATGGTGGGTTATGTAGGAAGAATCTTGCATCGAATCAATGTGGTTGTACATGGTTGACTAGATGACCACCAGTCCTCTGTGGTGGAAATCGAAGTTAAAATCAATAACACTCGGATTTCTATTTTAATTGATCCTAGATCTATGTTAAGTTATATCACTCCTGGTGTGGTAGAGTCAAATAAAATTAAGAAAATGAAACACGGAAAACCATGGTTGGTACAACTAGAAACGAGAAATAAAAGGAAAGTGGTTGACTTTATTTCGGATTTTGAGTTCAGTTTAGATGGTCAAAGCATAAGAACAAATATGAACATTCTACCAAAAGGATCTTATGATGTTATTATCAGAATGGATTGGTTGGAAAAGAAAAAAGCAGTACTAGATTGTTATGCAAAGACACTTAAGTATAAAAGAAAATTATGACACTACTAGAACAACCCAAGGTATACCAAAACCAATATTAGTTAAACAAGTCACAACAATGTAATTCAAGAAATGCATGAGAAAGGGTTGTTAGGTTTATTCCATCCAAATAACGAACCTATTAGAAAAAGGATATAAGCCCAACTTGGAAGACTTTATTGTTCTACATGAATTCAGAGAAGTGTTTGTTGATGAAATACCTAAATTACCTCCTAGAAGGGAAATAGACTTTTCTATGGACCTGCTACCTAGCTCAGCCCCCATCTCTAAAGCACCTTACCAAATGAGTTTGCTAGAATTGATAGAACTAAAAATTCAGCCACAGGAATTGTTGGACAAAGAGTATATAAGATCGAGTGTATCACCATGAGGAGGACCAATCCTCTTTGTGAAAAATAAATATGGTACTCTAAGACTATGTATCGATTATAGACAATTGAACAAAATGACTATTAATAACAAGTACCCCTTACCTAGGATAAATGATTTGTTCGATCAAGTAGGTGGGGAAAAGATCTTTTTGAAGTTGGATTTACGATCCATATATCACCAAGTTAGGATAAAAGATGAGGACATTAGAAAAACAACTTTTCGAACAAGATACAGACATTACAAATTTGTAGTTATGCCTTTCGGACTTACTAACATGCCAGCCACGTTTATGTGTTTAATGAACATTATTTTCAGTCAGTATTTGGACAAATTCGTATTGGTATTTATTGAAGACATTCTTGTATATTCTAAAAAAGAAGAAGAATACGAAGAACACTTAAGAATAGTTATGCAAACCTTAATGAAGAAAAAAATATATGCTAAATTTGATAAGTGTGATTTTTATCAGAAAAAGATACAGTACCTAGGACATGTAATATCTGTAGAAGGTATTGTAGTTGACTCTAAGAAAATAAGGGCCATCATGGAATGGCTGGTATCGAAGGATCTAGTGGATATCCGGTCATTCATGGGAATCACCAGATATTATCGCAGATTCATAGAGGGGTTTTCCAAAATAGCCTACCATATCACATCATTACAAAAGAAAGGGACCAAGTTTAAATGGCCATAGAAGTGTCAAGACATTTTTAATAAGTTGAAGGAATTATTAACAACCACACCCATTTTAAAGGTAGCATACCCAGATAAATATTTCACCGTCTATGTTGATGCAAGCAAAGAAGGACTAGGTGGTGTCCTCACTCAAGAAGGACACATTATTTTTATGAATCCCAAAAATTAAAGGAACATGAGCGAAACTACATCACTCATGACTTAGAATTGGCAGTAGTGATACACGCCTTAAAAATATGGCGGCACTACATAATGGGAAGAAAGTTTCTATTATTGTCAGATAATAGCAGTGTGAAATATTTGTTTAGCCAGCCAGATCTTAATGCAAGGCAAGCAAGGTGGCTAGCCTTCTTGAGTGAATTTGACTTTGAGGTAAGACATATCAAGGGTAAGGAAAATAAGGTAGCAGATGCTTTAAGTAGAAGAATCCATGGGTTATTTGAAATAAATGTCAACAGGGAAGAAAGTGATTTGGAACAAAGAATAAGGACAACATGTATTGACAACAAAAAATACACTAAGATAGTGGAAAAATTACAAAACACTACAACAAACTCAGACAAACCAGATCTGAGTATCAATAAAAATGGACTATTACGATTCAAAAATATACTTTACATACCAAATTTGACAGAGTTAAAGATAACAGTTTTGGATGAATTGCATACGAAACCGTATTCAGGTCATCCAGGATACCAGAAAATGATAACAACACTTAGTAAATTATTTGATTGGCCTAATATGAAGGGAGAAACAACATAATAGTTGGCTAGGTGCCAAGATTAGTAGCAGGTAAAGGCCGAACACCATCATCCAACTGGCCTATTACAACCATTACCAGTACCAGAATGGAAATGGGAGACCATATCTCTAGACTTTATTACAGTTTTTCCTAAAACTCAGAAACATAATGATTCTATTATGGTTGTAATCGATAAAATCAGTAAGTTTGCACACTTTATTCTTGTAAAGTCTACTTTTAAAGCTACAAATATCGTTTAAATATTTATGAAATAAATTTTTAGACTGGATGGTATTCCTAAAATGGTGATTTCGGATAGAGACGTAAAATCCACATCCGCTTTTTGGAAAGAATTGTTTGCAGGGATAAATACTAATTTGAATTTCAGTACGATTTATCATCCACAAATGGATGGATAGACCAAAAGGAAAAAACAAATCATAGAGGATATGCTCTACATGTATGTAAGAACAAAATCAAGCAAGTGGGAAGACTACCTACACTTGGTATAATTTGCATATAACAATGAGTACCAAACTTCGGCTAAATTGAGCCCCTTCAAGGTATTGTATGACAGAATGTGTATGACACCAATTAGCTAGGATGACCCAGTTGAAAGACTCATGGTTGGACCATAGATGCTCTAGGAAATGGAAAGTATGGTTAGAAAGGTACAACAAAACTTAAAGGAAGCATATGACAGACATAAAAGTTATGCGGACCAGAAAAGAAGACACTTGGAGTTTCATGTGGGAGATCATGTTTACTTAAAATTCAAAGCCCAGAAGAGTTCACTAAATCTATGGAATTGTGCCAAGTTGGCACCCATGTTTTGTGGGCCCTTCGAGATAATAGCTCAAATTGGACCCGTAGCATAATAACTTGCACTTCCATCTAATCGAAAAATTCATAATGTATTTCATGTTTCTTTGTTGAAAAAGTATGTTCATGACCCTACTCACATGATCGATTGGAACTTGGTGCAGGTGGAACCAAAAGGTGAGTTCCAGGCAAAACCCCTGCACATTATGGACTAGAGAGAAATACCACTTTGGAATAGAGTTGTCGCTCAGGCAAAGGTGCAATGGAAGAAATTTAGTCCTGAGGAGGTGGTGCAAATCTTGTCAAGACCCTCGCGGTCCAACCCGCTCTCACCAGGACCTTCTTCTTCCTGCCCCAAAGAGTTGTAATACCCTTCAAATCCCGTATCAGGACTTCTTGTCACCCACAGGACACTCTTTTTATCTCTCGGCAGTCACTTCGGGAAATCGGGCTTCGCGATATCACGAACCCTGTGTGCACGTTCTTGTGCAATTCAAAACCCCGAACCCGATGGTCAAAGGGTTAATGTTCTCATGCCTATCAGGGATTTCCTTCTCAGGATATCGCTACTCACGATATCAACACTCTGTGTTTTCAAACCCCGAGTATCGAGACCCCGATTCTCCGACTCCTTGGGATCTTGCGCCACGTGTCCCTGCTCTGATTGACCGCTCTTGTTGATTCGGGAAATCGCGAATCGCGATTTCGACGAGCATGAAACTTTTTCCCCGTCAAACACCAATATGTCGATATACGATTTCACGTTCCCTCCTTGCGCCTAATAGTTAACTTCCGCGCAACTTTTCTTGGATCAGACGATCGAAGGGATTTCGCATGTCTGCTCGGCGAATCCTGGTCGTCAATTCCCCTCCCTGAGGATTTCTCCTGGGTCTATTCCCATAGCCTTAATGGCAGAACTATCCCTCCTGAGCTTAACTATCTCAACTTCTTGAGAGACTTTGCGCACGCTTCCTGTGCTTGACCTCCAACAATTCTCAAAGTGTTGAAGTCCTTTGGATTCTATGAGCCCATAGCCACAGTAAATCCCATATTCCTGTGCTTAGACCAACTGTTGAGACTTCTCTTTCAGCCTGCACTTCTCTGGCACGGCTTCCTCAACCCAAATCAACCTCTGGGTGAAAACGAGAATGAGAGCTTAACTTTTGAGCCTCATCAACGCACTCTATGCGGATGAATTCAACTGCACTCTATGAAGTAATCTCCTGGATCAAACAGAGAAACAATTGAAACTCATTCTCTTCCTTCTCTCCCATAGATGGAGAATACAATGCCTCCTGGTAGTCTTCCAACTCAAGCAACCTATTGCTGAGTACTCTGGTTATTCAGTAACCCAGTAAAAGTTCCCTCAGGGGACCTTCACACAGATGATAGAACTCAATGAGTTCCTTCCTCTTTGTGCTATCGGTGCACTCACTCAACGCCCGCCTGGCAGAGTATTTCTACCACAGAACACACAACAGTTACTCTTTCTCCTTGCACCTACACACTTCGTTCGATTCCCTCCAAACGGAGCTCCTCAGAATCCTCAACAAAATTATGGTCTTTCTGAACTCACAACAGAGTTCTTTCCTTTTTGCACCTCTGTACACACACTCGATGCCCTCTTGGAAGAGCTCCTACAAAACTCCTCAGATATTCTATCTGCAACTTGCGTCTCAGCTACACAGCCTTGCCTCTTGAGGTGTTTAGTAACCTCAAAGGTCTTCCTGCTATATGAGTTGTTGATTCCAGTCCTGTGCCTCCGCACGTCTCTGTTTGACTCCTCAGGGGTCAGAAGTGCATCCTCCTGTGCACGGTTGTCAGAACCTCAACATTCTGTCACACCCTCCTGGTGTGAATCCTCAAAAACCTCTACCTGAAATGAAACAAACCCTGCAAAATGCACAACGACAACATACATTCACAATATAAAAGGAACACACACAGACATCCATTAACACACACAGGAAATGCAGGAAAAATTGCTCTGTATTAATAATGGCAAATGCCTGTATATTTTACAAGGTGTTCCTCGAGCTCTCTCTCGTCTCTCTCTCTCTCTTCTGCTCTACATGCAGATCCCTCCTATCTCAACTAACTCAAAATTAGATCTCCCAATCTCTTTTACAATGAGGGCTCAATTGAGCGCTTCCCTCCAGGATTTACCTACCCTAATAAATTACAATCAATGGGTTGTCTAGTCCAGAATCGGATCTAGATCTCAGCCATACACATTAAAGGCCTATCTTATCTATATCCTGCGCTAAGGCATGGCTTTCCGAGCTCACCAGCCTAAGACATTAAATTACATTGAATTTCAAATTCAAAATGAGGCTGCGCCTCCCTTCAGCCTTTGAATATGTGCGCGCTGACGTGGTTGGATGGCTGGCTGGCTGCATGGAGGGATGCTCCTGCATCATACTCCACAGCTGTAAAAATCATGAGCTCCTGCTCATGAGCTTCCCCTGTAGTTTTTGGAATCCTCCTGGGTCCCAAACAAGTCTTTGGAGCTTTCCATGCGCTCCATTCTGTTATTGTTGTTGCTGTTTCCGCTGCGCTGCTGCTGCCTTTTCTCTGCCCAGCCTCTCTTCGCTGGTAGTCTGCGCTGATCTCAACATCAGCTCCCTGATGTCTTCTATCTCCTGGTCCAACTGCTCCAATGGCTGGCTCTGTTGTTGCAGTCTCCTCAGCTGGAATTTTTTTTGGCACATGGGCAGATTGCTATGATTTCCCATGCTATCTTCTTCATCTTCATCTGTGGCATTCAATTGCCAACCTGCTGCAGTCTTCAGCTCTGCAGTCTCTTCTTGATTGACCTGTTGCTCAGTCATCTTTCCTGATAGCTCAAGTTCTGTCAGTTCTCTTGCTGGCTCTGGATGGTTCAGCCAATCCTCCAACATATCCAGCTCCATCTCCCATGGAGTAATAAATCTATCTGCTTGTTCCTCATCTTCTTCTGTTGTTAGCTTCAGTGCTACAACGCTCTCAGCTTACTGGATGAATCTGTTGAACTGTTCCTGAGAACACTCACTTTCTTCTTCTGTTGTCAGCTTCAGTGCTGTAGATTCTTGGTTTCTAGCTCCCCGACTGAATATGTTGAGACATTCCTTAGAATGC
Source organism: Picea engelmannii (assembly GCA_009831015.1). Lineage (NCBI taxonomy): Eukaryota > Viridiplantae > Streptophyta > Pinopsida > Pinales > Pinaceae > Picea > Picea engelmannii. The sequence goes on from ML783511.1 coordinate 363,912, forward strand.
TCGTCTCCTCCATCTTCTGCTGCAAATTCCCCTGTTTCATCCTTTTCAGCTTCAATGCTGAATGCTTGGAGCCATTCCCCGGAATTCTCACTCTCTTCTCCCGCTTGGGCAGCTCCCAAAGTCTGCTCCAACTCTTCTTCTTCGACAGTCATCTCCAGCGGTGATCGTTCTTCTGTTGTTGTTGCACCTACAATACAAATTTTTGTTGTTGCTGCACCTGCAATACAACTTTCTGCCTCTGCCTAGGCACATGGTAGGAATATTGAAATTTCCCCAATCATCAGAAGATCATTCTGGTTTTCCTCCTCTCCTGTCAGTTGCCTCTACTGATGCAAATTCACCTCTGAATTTGTGAGATTATCAGACAGTCTCATTTGCTTCGTCAGGTCCTCTAGCTGATCCAAATTTACCTATCCATCCCTGCCCACCTGGTGATATGGGATGTTCTGGCTGCTTCCCTGGCAGACCATGAGATCAATCGATCCCATCTTCATCAGCAACCCTTGTTGGATTGAACTCTTCTCTGAGTCCATGAGACTCTCAGACAGTCTTAATTTCTCACCTCTGCCCACCTGGTAGTTTAATATGGTTTCGTTTCCCTCCTCGCAGTCTTCGATGCTTTCACTGCCCTCTCGACAGACTGGAATTTCTTCTTTTCTGCCCAATCTGTAGTACTTGAGATCATTATCTGATCCCAATTCATCCCAATCATCGAGACTCTTCCCAGTCTCTGGTCAACAGTAACAAATCATCTCTTCTTCTGTGGCCTTGAGGTCCTCAACATACCTCAACCATCTTCTTAACAACCTCTGTTGTATTTTGACCATCAGTTCCCTGACTGGCCATTTAACCTTTGGTGTCTTCATGGGCCATTCATTAACCCATCTCGACTTTCTATTTTTTCGCATCTTCATCTCTAGCTCCTCCATCTCTTGCTTTATGTCAGCGAGCTTTTTATCCATCTCTGCTACATTCATCAGCTTTGGACTCTTCCTCTCATCATTATTATGGCCTTCAGTAGCCATGCGGCTGTTTCTATCTGCCTCCCGGACAGATCTGCTACTGCCACTCCTGCAATCCTGAGTGCTCAGTTTCATCCTACAGTCCCCCTCTGACTGTCTACGGACTGTTATTTACCTGCAAGAAAGTCCCCACAGAGTTCTCAGCAACCCTGTCCTCCTTCACCTGCAATACACAGATGAAATCCGGCTCTGATACCACTTGGCGTCGAATCCTATCAAGACCCTCACGGTCCAACCCGCTCTCACTAGGACCTTCTTCTTCCTACCCCGAAGAGTTGTAATACCCTTCAAATCCCGTATCGGGACTTCTTGTCACCCATAGGACACTCTTTTTATCTCCCAGCAGTCACTTCGGGAAATCGGGCTTCGCGATATCGCGAACCCTGTGTGCACGTTCTCATGCAATTCAAAACCCTGAACCCGATGGTCAAAGGGTCAACGTTCTCACGCCTGTCAGGGATTTCCTTCTCGAGATATCGCTACTCGCGATATCAACACTCTGTGTTTTCAAACCCCGAGTATCGAGACCCCGATTCTCCAACTCCTCGGGATCTTGCGCCACGTGTCCCTGCTCTGATCGATGGCTCCCGTTGATTCAGGAAATCATGAATCATGATTTCGACGAGCACGAAACTCTTGCCCCGTCAAACACCAATATGACAATATGCGATGTCCCATTCCCTCCTTGCACCTAATAGTTAACTTCCACGCAACTTTTCTTGGATCGGACGATCGACGGGATTTCGCATATCTGCTCAGCGAATCCTGGTCGTCAATTCTCCTCCTTGAGGATTTCTCCTGGGTCTGTTCCCACAGCCTTCACGGTGGAACTATCCCTCCTGAGCTTAACTATCTCGACTTCCTGAGAGACTTTGCGCACGCTTCCTGTGCTCGACCTCCAACAACTCTCAAAGCGTTGAATTCCTTTGGATTCTGTGAGCTCGTAGCCACAGTAAATCTTGTATTCCTGTGCTCAGACCAACTATTGAGACTTCTCTTTCAGCCTGCACTTCTCCGACACGGCTTCCTCAACCCAAATCAACCTCTCGATGAAAACGAGAATGAGAGCTTAACTGTTGAGCCTCATCAACGCACTCTATGTGGATGAATTCAACTGCACTCTATGCAGGAATCTCCTGGCTCAAACAGAGAAATAATTGAAACTCATTCTCTTCCTTCTCTCCCATAGATGGAGAATACAATGCCTCCTGGCAGTCTTCCAACTCAAGCAACCTATTGTTGAGTACTCTGGTTATTCAGTAACCCAGTAAAAGTTCCCTCAGAGGACCTTCACGCAGATGATAGAACTCAATGAGTTCCTTCCTCTTTGTGCTATCGGTGCACTCACTCAACGCCCGCCTGGCGAAGTATCTTTGCCACAGAACACACAACAATTACGCTTTCTCCTTGCACCTACACACTTCGTTCGATGCCCTCCAGACGGAGCTCCGCAAAATCCTCAACAGAATTCTGGTCTTTCTGAACTCACAACAGAGTTCTTTCCTTTTTGCACCTCTGTACACACGCTTGACGCCCTCTTGGCAGAGATCCTACAGAACTCCTCAGAGATTCTGTCTACAACTTGCTTCTCAGCTACATAGCCTTGCCTCTTGAGGTGTTCAGTAACCTCAAAGGTCTTCCCACTATATGAGTTGTTGATTCCAGTCCTGTGCCTTTGCACGTCTCTGTCTGACTCCTCAGGGGTCAGAAGTGCATCCTCCTGTGCACGGCTGCAAGAACCTCAACGTTCTGTCACACCCTCCTGGTGTGAAGCCTCAAAAACCTCTACCTAAAATCAAACAAACCCTGCAAAATTCACAACGACAACATACATTCACAATATAAAAGGAACACACACAGACATCCATTAACACACACAGGAAATGCAGGAAAAACTGCTCTGTATTAATAATGGCAAATGCCTGTATATTTTACAAGGTGTTCCTCGAGCTCTCTCTCGGCTCTCTCTCTCTCTTCTGCTCTACATGCAGATCCCTCCTATCTCAACTAACTCAAAATGAGATCTCCCAATCTCTTTTACACTGAGGGCTCAATTGAGCGCTTCCCTTCAGGATTTACCTACCCTAATAAATTACAATCAATGGGTTGTCTAGTCCAGAATCGGATCTAGATATCAGCCATACACATTAAAGGCCTATCTTATCTACAGCCTGCGCTAAGGAATGGATTTCCTGGCTCACCAGCCTAAGACATTAAATTACATTGAATTTCAAATTCAAAATGAGGCTGCGCCTCCCTTCAGCCTTTGAATATTTGCGCGCTGACGTGGCTGGCTGGTTGGCTGGCTGCATGGAGGGATGCTCCTGCATCAGGAGGCCACTTGGGAGTTGGAGGGCGATTTGCAGAAATCTCATCCAATACTGTTCCAAGAAAGGAACGAACACTTAGGAAAGCATTTTATTTAAGGGGGAAGGGATGTGACATCCCCAAAAATAAATTATTAATATTTTATAATTATTGCAGGAGGAAAAATGGAACAACCATGTTAAAATCAGCTGACCATGACTCCATGAGTGAGGAACATGTTGGAACTACCTCAAGGTTGATTGTTACAAGTGGAAAATCATAAATTTGGCCATTGGCAGCCCCTGAAAATCAAGGATTTGGAAAGATGCAAAAGTTCCCAAGGGAGGGAAAAGACCTTGGCAAAAATATTGTTTGGATATATAACATATGTGAGGAGGCATGACGCTTCCTAGTATGCAGGGGAAAAATATCATTGCCTTCTTGTTGTTATGAACACTACTTGATGAGTGTCTGGCAAGGAGAATATTTCTGGAGTGGAATGACATTGCTGAAGAGGAGTTCTGAGTTATCCCTCATGGATTCATCATCAGGCTAGGGGGTGAATAGGACAGGTGATTTTGGCTACCCTATTCTACAATTAGGAGTTATGTGGTTGTTCCCTTTGTCTTCCCACGAATTGGTTCATATATGTTATTCTACCTCTCCTTTGGATGTATGTTGATTAATTAGATGTCTGATAGAATGCATTTGTAAATTCTACATCAAAGTATTGCTATGGATGAAAATCCGGTTGAAGGTTGTTGAACTTAATGTCCAATCAAAAGACCTCTAGATTAATTTTGAATGGATCATCTCTATTGAATTTGGTTTCTGTACAAATGTTGTTTTCATTGGTTACACTAAATGAAAGGATATATTTGGTTATCATTCTAGAAAATAGTCATGTAGATTGGATTCTTGGTATGACGAGATAAAGAACTGTAGGAAAAATCCTCACAATGTAATCTTATCTATTGAGTAAAACTCTCTATAAGCACCATATG
>ML783511.1:376654-389282 GCA_009831015.1 Picea engelmannii
TTTACCACTAGTATAATTTAGACCCAGACTTTAAATTCCATGGGCAACATTTTATTAGGGAGCTTGTTTTAAAAATTCTTATCTTGTTATTAGTCCTAAGGCCATCTGGGTTCATTTATTTATGATTAATAACGTGATGTGCCCTTCAGGATGCACTAGGTGCTCCAAGGGTGCCACTCACCTCTTGAATGACTTGGTAGACATCAAAACCCCCTGGAGTCAGTACTTCCCTAGGTGAACTTGTGGGAGACTAAGGGCCTCTAAGAAATAACGCCCCCACGTTATTGCGCACCCCTTACAATCATTGTGAGCCACTGTCGCAGTCTTCCCTCATGAAATTGTGGGTCCTCTCGAACTAGGTAACTGTTAACTTATAGTTCGAGCCATGGAGGGAGTGATAGTAGGCTCTGGTGGGGCTGTTGTCTACACCTCTCCCTCAACCTCTCTAGTAGTTGTCTGTGACCCCTTTACTCCATATGTGAGTCTGGTCGGAAAGCTATCGTCAGCTTGCATAATCAATGAATCATGTCAGAATATATCCATATCATATCATCTAATCAGATGCACCAATATCACATATAAAATAATCAAACCCCAATGGTACACTCCCCGACTTGATCTGGATTCCAAGGGGTTCCATCGATGCCTCTGCATCCTCGAGGTCCAAGATCCTACGCACTTAGTAAAATTGAGTCAATAACACCTGTCTATGTCAATGCAGTAAAACAACACGTCATCAACCCATAACGCCTCATACTCAAAATCAATGTTTTAATAGCATAAAATCCAGATCACTTGCGAGCAAGTGTCCTCAAAGAATAATTTCACTAAGCATGCAAGAGCGGGATGTTACATACACCTCCTCTTGGTCTAAACTTCATCCCAAAGTTTCACAGTATAAATGTCGAAATAAAGTGTATCACAATATCATAAGTCTATCTATCAAACAAAAATGGAAATTGTTGGGGCATATCATATGTGTCCTCCTAGGTCGTTGAGTGCAGCTATAGTTGTCCCACTAGACCTTGACCTGCTCCACCATTTGATGGCATAGTTTTCAAATTTGATGATCCAAGATGCAGATCGGATCAGCCGTGAGCGCTCCCTCATCCAATACCTGCAAGGAACTCATGTCAATAATATGTGTAGGATCACTAATATAATGTCTCAAAACAGATACATGAAAAATAGCATGCATATGCCTGAAAGAATCAGGCAAGGCTAGTCGATAGACCACAGTCCCCTTTCTCTCCACAATCTCGAAAGGTCCCACAAAACTAGGAGAGAGTTTAGCTCCCTTTACAAACTTAATAGAACTCTTATGCAGTTTAACCCGCAAGAAGAATCGATTCCCAACCTCATAACTATGGTCGACACGATGCGCATCGACATAAATTTTTTGTAGATCCTGCGCTTATTTAATCCTTTGTCTTATTGTTTTCATTTTCTCTTCCATTTCTTGGATCACTTATGGTCCCACTAGGACCCTATCCTCAAGCTAATCCCAACTCAAAGGCATCTGACACGGTCTCCCATAAAGAAACTAGAAAGGCTCCATCTTAATGTTTCTTTGGTAACTATTGTTATAAGAGAATTCCACCAGTGGAAAGAATTCTTCAAAACGCTTTTGCTAGTCCATCACGTACATGCCCAACATGTCCTCCAAGGTGTAGTTCATTTGTTCGGTCTTCCCGTTAGTCTCCGGGTGATACGTTGTACTAAAGTTATGTTGGGTTACCAAGGCCTCTTGGAAACTCATCCAAAATCGTGCAGTAAACACCGATCCTCGATCATATATAATCCTCTTAGGCACACCATGTAGCCTCACAATCTCATTGATGAAAACTCTAGCTATGTCAGGTGCCTGATACATCGTATGCACAGGTATAAAGTTGTCACTCTTCATCAGAGTGTCTAATACTATGAAAATTGAGTTGTTTCTCCTTTCTGTCAGTGGCAATCCGACAATAAAATCCATCAAAATAACCTCCCATTTCGATTCCATAATAGCGTGTGGCATATTAATCCTGTTGGGTGCCTATGTTCATCCTTTAACTGCTGACATTATAGACATATGGCCACATAGTTGACTATGTCTTCCTTCATTCCCTTCCAGAAGAATAAGGGTTTAAGGTCTGTCCTCATCTTCGTGACTCCCGAGTGAGCCATGTAAACTGCTCTATGAGCCTCGCTTAGGATCAAGCCCCTCAACTCGTTGTTCGGTGGTACGTAAATTTGATTTTTAAACCTCAATAAATCATCGTTGTCAAATGTAAATACTTCAAATATTGGTTCCACCATCGTGTTTTGTCCGATAAAACCCTCGACCTCTTTGTACCAATCATCGTCAAGCTATAAATTTATAATATTTTCATGCATATTAGTCTAAAGAACCAACACTAAAAATATATGTGGTCTCTGACTCAATGCATCTTCCACTCGGTTCACTATTCATTTTATGTAAGTAATCTTGAAGTCGTACTCGCTAAGCAATTATGACCAACACTGTTGTCATGCATTTAGGTCTCTTTGTGTAAAGATGTGTTGTAATCCACAGTGTTTAGTTTTTAGTTAAAAGTTTCATCCAGCAAGGTAGAGTCTCCAAACATTCAAGGCATAAAAAATGGCTAACAAGTCCATATCGTGCATCACATATTTCGCCTCATGTCTTCTCAATTTCCTCAAGATGTAGGTGATCACTCATCTATCTTGCATAAAAAATTTGCCTAAGCCTTCCTTGGATGCATTAGTACATACCAAGAAGTTCATGTCCATGTCAGGGAACTTTAGTATTGGTGTTGTTCTTAATAGCTCCTTGAGCCTATGATATGTTGTCGCACATTTCTCGGTCCAAACAAACTTCTTGTTTTTCTTCTGCAATTTTGTGATCGGATTTGCTATGTTCGAAAATCCCTCAAGGAACCGTCGATAGTATCCTGCTAAACCCATGAAGCTATGCACTTATGGGACATTCATTGGTGCAGGCCATTCCATAATAGCCTTGACCTTGGATGGATCCATGAAAATACCTTCGCCGGAGATGACATGCCCTAAGTAGTGAATCTTTGATTGATAAAATGAGCATTTGGACAACTTCCCATACAATTTGTGCTCTCGTAAACATTGTAGTACCAAGCATAAGTGCTCGTCATGCTTCTCCATCATTCGAGAGTAAATCAAAATATCATCAATGAATACTTGGATGAACTTGTCCAAGTACTCGTGAAACACCCCGTTCATCAAACTCATAAATACCATTGTGGTGTTTGTCAGTCCAAACGGTAAAATAGTAAACTCGTAATGTCTAAACCTCATCTTAAAGGAAGTATTAGGGACATCATCCTCCTTGATCCGTAACTGGTGATACCCTGATCACAAATTGATTTTACAGAACAACGTTGCACCCTTCATTTGATCGAACAGATCATCAATCCTCGACAACGGATATTGATTCTTGATCCTGGCCTTGTTCAATTGATGGTAGTCAATGTAGAGCCTCCACGACCCATCCTTATTTCATATGAAAATAACACACACAACACACGGTGAAACACTTGGATGTATTAGTATAGGTCCACAATTCCTGCAGTTGCATTCTCAACTCTTGTAACTCTGGGGTGAAAATACGATAAGGTGCTCTAGCTATCGGTTCAGTTCCTAGTTTTAGGTCTATAGTAAACTCCAATTCCCTCTCTGGAGGCATCCTAGGTAACTCCTCCGAAAAGACGTCTGCAAACTCTCTCACCACAGGAAGGTGTTCTAGACCTTTCGCTACTCCCTTCTAGTTTAATGCAAGGATCACATAAAGCTTACATCCCTTGTGCATGCTCTTCTGAAGATGCAAGGAAGAGATAAACCTCAGGGAAACTCCCTAGTTCTAGTCTACAATCAGACGTCTCTGTCCCTTGTCATCGACCAAGCTCAACCATTTCGTTTGAAAGTTGAGTATTGCCTCATGCGATTCCAACTAGTCCATACTGATCACGATGTCATAAGATCCTAGGATTGTGATGTACAAGTTGGCCCTTGTGACAAAATTTCCCAGGTTAAGGATACGACCCATAACCTTTCCTCCAACCTTTTGTTTGGCTCCCGAAGCCATATCTACAAAGCTAAACTCATCCTGTTCGACTGCCTTTACCTTAATCCTTTTTAGCATTGCACTAGAAATGAAGCTCTTGATAGCACTGGGATCTATCAAAATACTAAGGGCCTGGTCAGCGATGGTACCTGTCAACTCGAGCATAGTCAAATGATGCTCTGCCTGGTGGTTATACACTACTGCATGAATCCGATGGGCCTTGCCCAAATCTCCCATGGTAGTGGGTCTGGCTGATCCAGAGGCTCTAGTCCTCTCCACTGGGCATTCGCGCTGGTAGTGTGGCTCCCCACATGTCCAACACCCCTTCTTCGGTCCAATAGTCCTGGTACTCGAAGTAGAAGATGACAACCCACCAGCCTGGAATCCTGGTTTGTTCTGCTGAACAAGCCTAAACTGTTGCTACTGCGGTCAATGTTGTTGTTGAAGTTGTGCTCCTTGATAAGGTGTCCACTACTAAGGTGTCAGTTGCCGAGGTGTAGTGAAAGTGGGTCCTCTCTAGAATCCATGATATTCGGGCATGTTTCTGGCTGGTGTTTGGTGCTACTGCGCACCAGATGACACATGCCCTATCAGTCTCACTGGATTCCTTCTCTGACACCCACTGATAAGCTCCTCCTCTACTATGAGGCCCTTCTGGACGACATCATGCAAGGTTTGAGGCATCAGAATCCTAATCTTTGAATATATGTTTCCATTAAGGATGAACACGAACTTGTTGACCATGAGTTTCTCATTATTAAGATGTGGACCATACCAGAGAAGCTCCATAAAATGGGCATCGTACTCAAGAATCGTATGGCCACCCTATCGTAAAGTGTTGAACTCATTGAGATGATGTTGAATGAATTCCTCTGATAGGTACCTCTCTCGAAACCGCTCCTTGAAGAGTTCCCATGACACGTCTTCAACAACCATGTTCAGTTGTAGAAGGAGTGTCTTCCACCATAGAGGAGCACTCCCCTTCAGTTGAAATACAACCATGCAAACCTTCATGTTGGAGTTATAGTTGTGAAGTGAAAAGAACATATCCATATTCTCCAACCATGCCTTGGCGGCTGCATCGTCCGGGGCACCAAACAACTCGGGAAATTTAACCCTATCGAGTTCATGGTGAATGCTACCAGTACTGACCAGAGCACACGGTGGACCCTCATGGGGTGTCAGTGCTCTAGCCTCATCTCTATCCAAAATGCTGATCAATGCATCAGACACGCGTTGAAAATATCTCATCAATCCAACCACATCAACTATTGTTATCTGCTCCTACCCAATAACATGTTCATCTATATGGGGGTTAGACCCCTTAGGCATGGATGCTACTGGAGGCATCGTGCCTCCTCTCGTAACACCCCGTCGTCTTCCTCTGCGACATCCTCTAACCATGATTACTGGCACAAATACAAGTCAAATTAATTATCAACATCATAATCAAATCATATCAATGAAATTTGTAGTGATCCCAAGTCGCGGGTTGAACCCCGCTTTGATACCACATGTAACAACCCCACTGTTACGACCACAAGCGAAACCAATTTTTCTTTTTTTCTAAGAATTAAGGGGAAAGAAGAAACAATGACAAAAGTTTGACCACAACACAAACGACGAACATAAGCACGCAACCTAGGAAATAGGCAACTATGACACCATGCATAGGCACAAGGGAAACCGAGAAAAACATGCACAGAATAACCAGAGGTAACGACTAACCACCCGATGAAACAAGACACACCTACAAGATAAGGGACCACTTCCCCTTCCCGACATAACAACGTTGACGAACAAGACTAGAACCTCAAGGTGCACGAACCAATGCATGCGCCCAAGTAAAGATATGACACTCAGCCACACTCACATGGTATGCAAAAAATCCAACTAGGCTATCAATCACCACTAACCCATAGGGCGCGCCATGATCCCCTCATCAGGGACCATGTTGTCCCTAGATGAGAGGCGCATCAATAACCCTGGCGCAAAACAAAAGGGACCAAGACTCAAGAAAAATCTGACATGCTAGGAACTGAATACTGACTAGGAGACTATACCTACCCCACACAAAGGTTGATGAGACAGAAGAAGACAAAGACAAGGAGTAACACCAGCCCACATGACATCGTCTCCACCCCCACCAATCACCCAATCTAACCGGTCTATGATTACATTCAATTTTAACAAGGGTTCCATTCTAATGTGGCACGTCAAATTACAATTAGACAATAATGTGTCCTCTAAATTAACGTTAATACAATTAATTTTGCAAATCTAAGTGGTCAATACTAAAACCATAATTATAAATTCCCTCTGTCCTTAATTAAAATTCAATCCAGTGAGTCTAAAATTTGCAATCCATTCCTTACTTACCAATCAAATTTTAATCTTTAACACAACCTAATCAGTTAAGTGTATGTTAATCCAAAATCTCCATCCAACTAGACATTAACTTAAATAACAACATTTATAATCTTAAAGTAGAATGATTCCATTAAAACACTTATGAGCAATTAATCTCAGCATGTAGACTACTATATTGAACAAACTAACAATACTAGCTATCATTAATATTGAGAAGTAAACTGCCAACTATTAATCTCATTTTAGCAATCTAGCAAGGCAACAACATCAAAATTACATGACAATTATTATAGCAAAATAAGGAAATTGACGTAACAATTAACATGATAGTTAATTCAACAATAACAAGGCGATTTACATAGCTATTATCATAATGAGTAATATAGAAATGACAATGCGATTACGTTTTAATTAACATAACGATTAGTAAAGCAATAACAAGGCAATTAATGTAATAGTAACAATCAATATAAATGTAACAAGGCAATTAATATAACCGTAACAAAACAATTAATATACCATTAAGAAGGAATATGTTATCAATTAGTTCACTGTAGAAAATTATCCTGGCAATTAATATGGCAATAATATAGCATTTAATATTTCAATTAACATGGCAATTAACAGTATAACGCAGAAAGCATTTAAGGAAAAATGGTGTATGATCCAACAATCGTAGTCAACCATTTAAAGGAGCAAAAACGTGGTCACACCAGCAGCAAAACACAGTCACAGTTAATGGAGAATTGTTGTGCCATACCTCAGCAAGCACAAACTACCATTGAATGGCAATTCGCGGGCATTTAACAACAAATCAGTCCATCCTTTGAAAGAAAAAATGTGGGCATTTAAAATAGCAAACTCAGTCTCATTTGAAAGAAAAAACATGGGCAATTAAAAAAACAATCTCAGTCTCATTTGAAGGCAAAAACGTGGGCATTTAAAATAGCAAACTCAATCTCATTTGAAGGAAAAAACGTGGGAAATTTTAAACGATAATCTTTGTCTCATTTGAAAGAAAAAACATGGGCAATTAAAACGAAAATATCTGTCTCATTTGAAAGCAAAAACGTGGGTAATTTTAAATGAAAATCTCTATCTCATTTGAAATTAAACACGTGGGCATTTAAAACAACAAACTTAGACTCATTTGAAGAAAAAAACATGGGCAATTTTAAACGACAATATCTATTTCATTGGAAAGCAGCAACATTTTTCTATTTCTAGGATACCAATACAAAATGCAGACATGAATCAATTCATTTTTCCATTGCTCGAATACCAATGCAAAATGCAGACATGAATCAATTCATTTTTCCATTGCTAGAATACCAGTACAAAATGAAAACATGAATCAATCTATTTTTCCATTGCCAAAATACCAATACAAAATGCAAAAAATAGTAAGAGAACCGAAAGGATCCAATCAGCCAAGGACAACAACGAAGGTAGATGATTGATAGGTTTGTCCTTCTCTCATCATCCTCACACATAAAAGCAAGGCGTTGAGATCCATATGTTTATTAACGCTGAAGCAATGACCGTAGATCATGCTCCTGGTTGACTACTTAGGTGAGGACTGGTGAGCTAGGGACGAAGGGAAAACAACCACAATGGTCACAATCAATACACCACAGGGTGGTCAAGACATGTAAGGAAACAAAGGCCATGGGAGTCAATCAATCATCGAGCTAGGCTATAAAAATTTTAGTTAACATTCTAGACAATCAATATACTTACCCAATTAAACAAGCAGATCCCAAGCATAAATCCTACAACAATCTACCATAGAAAATGAAGAAAGCGCATCGTTGCTTGATCGCTCACTCTGAGTTGAATTCCTGCACACTCTGTGCAACTCACGCTTTCCGAGCAATGAGACTTCACAGGTATCTCCCAGCTAATTCTATAGGTACTCTTCTTCCCCCTTAGCCCCCCAAGCCGTAAATGGGCCACACTTGCTAACTAAAGAATAAGATAGCTACCGGCTCACCTTGCAAGGTCGAGCTACCACTCCTCACAGTGATGGGTATCCCAACTCCCACAAGCTAAGTTAGTAAAGTAGAGATTTCTACAGCGTAAAGTTACGCAAAATAGAAGAACCCTCGCCATCCTTCTCCTCCCTCCATTATATAGAGTTTTGAACCCCTTTACCTTCCCAAAATGCCATTTAAATTAATATTTAAAAATTAATTCCTAAAAATTCCTCCTCGTACAAGTGTCACCCATCCCCTTCATTCCTCCATAAATTAATTTCTTTAATTAATTAATTACCCTTATTTCCCTAACCCACCTAGAGTCACTCCTAGATTTGCTCCTAGGTGTCCCCAAATTCTCTTACAGTTTTGAATGACTTTCCCCACTATTAATTTTCTAGTTTAGTTTAAAATTAGAAAGTTATTAAATGGTATATACCTTACTAAGTTTGACTTTCTATTTTTTCCCTTGTGTTTCCCTTTTCTTTTTATGTTTCTCTTTTTTTCCTAGTTTCCTAATTATTTTAGATTTCCTCTTTCCACTTTTTATTTAGAACTCAAAATGGTAGGTGTGGAAGTTACCTTTTCCCTTCCCCCCCCCACGCCTTTTTTTTAAACAATTATTTATTTTATTTTTATTTTTATAAATAAATTTATATATATATATATATATATTCTTCTTTTTTCATTTTTTTTGTTAAAAGGATAGAGAAAATTTTTCCACTAGTATAATTTAGACCTAGACTTTAAATTTTGTGGGTGAAATTTTATTAGGGATCTTGTTTTAAAAATTATTATCTCGTTATTAGTCCTAAGGCCATCTGGGTTGATTTATTTATCATTAATAACACAACGAGCCCTTCAGGATAGACTAGGTGCTCCAAGGGTGCCACACACCTCATTTGTTTCCATTGCGTGTTGTGCCCTTCAGGACACACCATGTGCTCCAAGGGTGCCACTCGCCTCTTGACTAACTTGGTAGACATCAAAAACCCCTCAAGTCAGTATTCCTCCAGGTGAAATTGTGGGAGACGAAGGGCCTATAAGGAATAAGGCCCCTGCCTTATTGCGTGCCCCTTATAATCATCGTGAGTGACTGTCGTAGTCTTCCCTGATGACATCGTGGGTCCTCTCGAACTAGTTAATTGTTAACCTAAAGTTCAATCCACAGTGGGAGTGCTAGTAGGTTGTGGCAGGGATGTTGTCCACACCTCTCCCTCAACATCTCTGGTAGTCATGTGTGACCCCTTTATTCCATATGTGAGTCTGGTCGACAAGCTATCGTCACCCTGCATCATCGACAAATCATGTCAGAATATATCCATATCATATCATTTAATCAGATGCACTAATATCACATATAAAACAATCAAACCCTAATGGTACACTCCCCGACTCGATCCAGAGTCCAAGGGGTTCCATCAATGCCTCTGCATCCTCGAGGTCCAAGATCCTGCATACTCAGTAAAATAGAGTCAATAACACATGTCTATATCAATGCAGTAAAACAACATGTCATCAACCCATAACGCCTCATAATGAAAATCAATGTTTTAATAGCATAAAATCTGGATCACTTGTGAGCAAGTTTCCTCAAAGAATAAGTTCTCTAAGCCCACAAGAGAGAGAGATGTTACATATCACATCATTCGATTCCAACCAGTCCATACCGAACAATATGTCATAAGATCCTAAGATCATGACATATGGTTTTGCCTCATTTACAAAATTTCCCAAGTTAATGCTACAGTATGTAACCTTTCATCCAACCTTATGTTTGGAAGTCGAAGCCATTTCTATGTATCTAAACTCATCCTTCTTGACTTCCTTTACATTAATTATCTTTAACACTCCACTAGAAATAAAGCTCTATATAGCACCCGAATCTATCAAAATACTAAAGGTTTGATTGACCATCATACCTAATGTACCGATCACAGTGGAATGGTGCTCGACCTAGCACTTTTTCACCACTACATGAATCTTGTGGGCCTTCCCCAAATCTCCAATTATAGTGTGTCTTGTTGATTCGGTCACTTTGGCCTTTTCAATTGGACAATCTCGCTGGTAATTTGATCTCCACATGTGCAACACTCGGTCATCATTCTAGTAATCCTTGTCCCTGAAGTAGAATTTTTTTGCCTACTAGTTTGATATCTTGGTTTTTTCTACTGAACATGACTAAAATTATGTTGTTGTGGGAGATGTTGTTGTTGATGTAGTGGTCCTCTGTAAGGAGTCCTCTTATGAGGATTTTTTCATTGTGGTGTCGTGAACATAGGTCCTTTAGGAGTATCTCAATGCCCTGATGCCTATCTTGTTGGAGTATGATGATTTTGTGCTACTGATGTCATCTATCCAGTCGGTCCCAATGGAGTCTTACCCTGACCCCCACTAGTCATCTCTTCCTCATCTATGAGGGCCTTCTGGACTGCATCATGCAACGTTTGAGGCATTAATATCCTCACCTTCCCACAGATGTTGAAGTTAAGGATAAACAGAG
This sequence comes from Picea engelmannii, assembly GCA_009831015.1. Lineage (NCBI taxonomy): Eukaryota > Viridiplantae > Streptophyta > Pinopsida > Pinales > Pinaceae > Picea > Picea engelmannii. The sequence continues at coordinate 387,585 of ML783511.1, forward strand.
ACATGTTGACCTTTATCTTCTCCATGAATCTGGCCTCATACTCTGGCACCGTATGACCACCCTGTCATAAGGCATTGAACTCATTGAGATGGAACTCAATGAATCACTCTAACAAATACCTCTCCCAGAACTATTCCTCATACATCTCCCATGAAATGTCTTCAACGACCACATTTAATTGAGGTAGGAGCATCTTCCACTATAGAAGAGTACTCCCCTTCATCTGAATGACCACCATGCATACTTTCATGTTGGAGGTGTAGTCATGATGTGTCAAGCACATATCCATGTTCTCCAACCATGCCTCGATGGCTGAGCCATCCGTAGAAACCATCAACTCGAGAAACTTCACCTTCTTGAGTTGTTTGTTTATTCTAACACTGCTAGTTGGAGTGCATTGTGAATCCTCATTGGCTATAGATTCCCTACCCTCATCTCTATCCAGTCGGTTAATCAAGGCCTCTGAAATCCTCTGAAATGATCTCATCAAACCAACAATATCTCCCACAACAACCTACTCCTCCCTAATGACTTGTTATTCTACATGAGGCTTGTACCCCTCTAGCGTGGATGCTACTAGAGGCGTCGCATCTCTTCCCCTGGAACCACGTTCTCTACCTTCACAGTTTTCTCTAACCATGATTAGATGCATGGAAAATTTTCAAATTTTAATTAACGATGTTGTTTTAATCACAAGTTTAACACAAGGGAAGGCGTGATGGTCAAAATCCATAGGGTTGAACCAACTCTGATACCATATGTAACTTCCTCTCTATTACGACAAAAATTAGTGATGTACAAAAGAGTTAAACAAATTTAATTTCAACAAACATTAGTACAAGTGAAAATGCGTCATAACATATATTAATATATACACAATCAATTTTATAACAATCAACTAAAAGAAACATCACTATTATTCAATCAACTGTATCTTATAAAGATAACATAAGGAAGGTACCCACCCAACCTATTCTGCATGGTTAGGACCTCCAAGACACATAAGCAATGCTCAAGTCCATGATTCATTCGATTGATTTTGACCACTTAAAGTCTCAAGAGTGGCGACTATTATGAGTAACAAGGAGATATCTATATCTCATTAATCCAATCATAAACCACAAATCATAAACCATATAAGGTGGGGAATATATGTAACGAACCGCCTCGTTACGACAACCATTCTAGTGATAGGTGCAAAATTTTTTTTTGAAGTGTGTGTGTGCGCATATACGAGTAAACAACCAGGATGAACATCAGAACATGGCCAAGACGCATGATACGTAACCACATGCATAAACGAAGATCACACGACAAGTGAACTGACTGCTAAAATACGACTGACCGCCCACCCGTCCTACCCTGCAAGGTTAGGACCTCCAAGACACAGAGTCAACGCTCAAGCCCGGTTTCCCATCGTCTTTAACCATTTAAGGTCTCAGGGCTGGCGACTGTTCTGATGAACATGGAGGTGTCTACATCCCGCCCAACACAGCAACCAAGCAACCAATAGATCACAATCAGTGCGACATAAATAAGAAGAACAACAATTGCACCCCCTTACGGAAGGCGCGTGACTAAAGGACTCTGACAACGAATGCCCAACTACATAAACCGGACTCAACGATTTTTCATTCAACTAACTCCGAATAAAAGGTTGTGCAGAAATCCAGGACATTCCAACTAAGTATGTCTTAC
>ML783511.1:389382-411800 GCA_009831015.1 Picea engelmannii
TACCAAGGTAGTAAAAACATCCTGTCATATAACTCAATGCATCATAATGAAAGAAAATTTTTATCATATAAATCCAGATCACTTGCGAGCAAGTGTCCTCAAAGAATAAGTTAGGTGAGTGCGCCAGAGCGGGATGTTACACCACTTAAAGTCTCAAGAGTGGCGACTATTATGAGTAACAAGGAGATATCTATATCTCATTAATCCAATCATAAACCACAAATCAAGACTGGATTTATCAACCATACTTAACCATCAATTCACCAGGGTGCACTAGTATAATCCACTATACTTAATAAATCTTTCATGAAATAGCCAAGAACAATTAAGTAAGAGAATCAACATAAAGATAATAAGAATCATAAGTGGAAGTAGAATCATAAAGAGTCAATGCTAATTTATATATCCAATGGGATCCATAAGAAGAGGAGATCTTCTTAAGAAATACATAAATTATTTATCACTACTTTAAGTATTCTTTTAAAAAATATAAGAAAATAATAAAAGCAAGGATAAGAATTTAGGCCACTTTGCAAACCCATTTAAAGGAACCAAGAATATCCAAAAACATATTAAGAAAAATAACGAGACATCATATACCCACTTACTTATCCCAAATAAATACTTTTAAGAAGATCATTCATAATACGTAAATAATATAAATCAAGATGTCATACATATCCATTTAAAAGAATTAAAGTAAGAACCATATCCTTTTAACAATATATAAATAACTCATTACTAACTTACAATCCATTAAAATTAAGAAAATCCAAGTATTATTTAAACAATAAGTAAAACACTCAAAATTAACTCACAAATGCATTTAAGAATTTAGGAAGACCCAATCTAAATTAGCAATAAAAGTATTCATATGCTAAATTACATCTGTATAGTAAAGAGACAAGGAAGGAGTTCTAGAATCTATCCCAACCCTTGATCTGGTGTAAAGAAAAATATGAAATTCATTACAGACCTTAATATGACACTCGTTCCAGACCTTAATCCAACACTCAATCCATACCTTAATTTGACACTTAATCTGGCACTTAATTTGGTCCTTGATCTGACACTAATTTCTGACAATTTAAATTAAATTTAACATGCAGCAAAAACAATTTTATTAATTGTATATCCTTAGAGGAAGGGAGAATAAATTCGACGCGAGTTTTGTTAGGAAGGGGCAGCGATAGGTAAAATATGAGTGAACATGTCTAGGCCAATAAAATCAATTCAATCATGGAATCGCCACTCTCATAGTTACCTCTGTGAATGTTACCACTATTTTTTAAACAAGGAAAAACCATTACTAATATCAGCTAACTCGAAATGGGTAAAGTATACACGAATAGGTTAATTAACACTGCTATTTTTAGAAGATATGTTTCCATATGAAACCTAATCCAACCCTGGATCTAGCACCTATTCCGACACTTGATCCAGCATCTAAAATGACACCTGATACGTCACTTGATCCAACACTTGTTCTAGACCTTAAAAGGAAACTAAATTTTTGATCAATTCGAATAAAATCAACATGCAATGAAGATGAAATAAAAAATGGTTAAGCTCCAAGAAAGGTAATTATATTAATTACAGAGGAACTCAAGAAATTCATTTGTTTGTAGTAGCCTCAGTTTCACATCCGAAATAAATCCTAACATGCATATATATTTTTTAAAGGTTCAACTTCAAATATAAAAGTAGCTTTACAAGAATGCTCAATAATACTAACATCGAGACTCACAATCCATTATACAGTGTACCATTATAATACCACAATATGGATCCATAAAATTTCAAGGCTATGAAACCAAAAAACGAATACTCCAATTAGTAATTCATAGGTTATGCAAAGTTACAAATTTTAAATATCGTAGGAAAATTTTAAATCATGGAATTCAACTTAGATTCAAATTATACATTACACAAGAAATTCACCCAACAATAACTCACATACTTACATTTAATAAGTAACACCTCCTATCATTTTTCTATTGAAATACGACAATGGAAATCAGAATTGTACACGATTTTACCCTTCTCAAAAGCCATGTTGAAATTGAAGAACAAGCATCAATAATAAAACCACACAATTACCAATTCGACCCATTGAAATGCAGAAGGAAAATAGACTCAATGCTAATATTTGACAACATCGTAAAACATAGTTTTCTCTCAGAAAATGCAATTCACATCAGTAAATGCAAGGATTATCCATTTCTTGAGGCATTTGCCTAGTTTATATCCCACTTGTATGTTGGGTACCAATCATTATACAAAAATAAATATAACTCTAACATATCCAATAGATGAAAAGTTAATAGTGGTCAAGTAAGAAAAAAAATTGGTTTACAAAAATGAAATGATAGTCAACAGGAAATTCCAAAACATATTGAATATCCAGAATGCATCCAATTGCAAATAAAAAGCATTGATTACTAAATTTAAGTTTTGCAATGAATGCAAATAGTAGTGATCAAGAGAAAAATGTATCTTGATATATGAATCTATTAGTAGTGATTCAATAATTTCTAACAATCCCAAAAGGAAATATCAAACAACAACAAACAATATAATCAAAAGGATTGGCAATATGGGAAAGGAACTAACACGAATTTTCCAATTCCTTAGTTCATAAAATGAAATGACATCACATTCCATAAAAAATTTTATTACACCAAAATCCATCAAGAATTTGCCAATTCAATATCAGAAATAAAATACAGTTACAACACTATTTCTAGAGAATATATATACAAAAATAATTTCAAAACTCAAATAAGAATATTTTAACCGAATACGATAAAATCGAATATGTTCTTCGGCAAAAGTTCTCCTTCCTTCCTCCCGCTTTCTAATCATGGAGGCTTCATCGGTACCTCCCAACCAATGTTCGGGGTAATCTTCTTCCCCCTTATCCCCCTTATCCACAGAGGATCCAAGCACACTCAAACCAAAAATACTCTAGCTCCAAGATTTCCTTGCAAGGTAGAGCCACCACTCTATATCAATCGTGGTATCCCAACTCTCACAAGTAAAACCAGTCAAAATGATTTTGGTAACATAACATTACCAATAACAAGGGTATCCCTTTCCCATCTAGACCATTTTCTTTATAGGAATTTCCTCACTGACATATGGGCACATGCACAATTAATTAACTTTTTAATTAAATAAATTAGGTTTATTCACCCTCACACTTGTCACACTCTCCCCAAGTTACACAAGTAATTACTTATTTTATTTTAATTAAAAGACATTTTCCCTCACATTTCTCAAATGTGTTCCTTAAATCGGTCTTAGTTTTGTCTTTATCCCCCATATTCTCATTTAATGATTGTCTCCTTACTAAATCTTAGTTAGAGTTAAAATATGAGTCTTCTTCTAGCTATACTAGTGGTAGCTAGACTCTAGATATTGTTCTATGTGTACACCTATTGTCTCATACTTTATTTCTTTATTATTTTAAAATTACATTTTAGTATTTTCTTGCACACATGTGCATTATATCAAATATTTAGATTTATCTCTTTTTTTCTTTACATTTATTTATCTCTAATATTTTATTTTATTTAACATTTTAATTTAATCTCCTAACTAAAATTAGACTAAGGCTTTGTCTTGGAATATGATTTGACTTTTATGGGGATTTATAATTAATAAAATTACTCATTAATTAATTATTTTAAATCTGAAAATATCAAATCAATTCATTTTTTTCTAGGCCACCTAGATTCATTGACTCAAGTTTTTAAATTACACGATGTATCGTTCAATACACACTCCCATTCTGCAAGGGTGTCACTTGCCTTTTGACTAGTTTTGGTAGTTTTTTCAACCCTTGGAGTGAACACTCCACTCGGTTCACCTTATGAGAGACTAAGGGGTTATAAGGAATAAGGACTCTTCCTGATTGTGCTCCCCTTAGAAATATTCATGAGTGAATGTCTCATTCCTCCCTCAGTCTTACCTCACAACATTGTGGATCTCTTGAACTAGGTAATCGTTAAATTACAATTTGATCCATGATGAGAGTGCTAGTAGGTTGTGTCAGGGACTCTTCCACACCTCTCCCTCCATGTATGGTTTTTTTTGTGCATAGCCCCTTTTCTCCTTACGTGAGTCATATTAGCAAGGATCATCAACTTGCATCCATTAACAAAACACTGTCAATGATCCATATACAAAATTATATTGTAATCAATCATATGTCACATATGTGTAAAATGAAATACTGAAACCAAATACAATCCACTCCCTGACTCATTCCATAGTCGAAGGAGGTACATTGATGCCATCAACATCTACAATATTGTAAAGAACCTAGTCGTTATGACAACAAGCCTCACATAACAAGTACAATTTTTTATTTTTTATTTTTTTGGTGTCTGTAGGAAGGTAATAATGACATTATACTCAACATTGTAAAATGACGATGAACAAAACGCATGAAACTCACACAACAACAAAAATAACGACCTAACATACTAGCACATCAAGCACCTGGAATCAGTGTACAACACTCAACCGATGAAGAATAATAATGACCGCCCGTTCGTCCTACCCTGCAATGGTTAGGACCTCCAGAACACAAAAGCAATGATCAAGTCTAGGTTTCCATCGATTTTGACCATTTAAGGTCTGAAGACTGGCGACTGTTCTCAGGAACAAGGAGGTGTCTACATCTTGCCCAACACAAGCAGACCAAACCTACTAAGCTAATGACAATCATCCTAACAACCCAACGCAACCAAAATTAATTACACAAGTAACTAGAACCCTTACAGTGAGAAAAACCAATCACATTAAACGTTTACGAAACCAAGTACAAACATTAATTATAATAAACAACAACACCCTCAACGGGAAGTGCATGACCCAAACCAGACATCATATGCGCTTATCGATCTATATGCACAATGATCCTAATTCAAGGAATCATGTCACCACATCGTGACAAGCGCGCAAGGACTCCAAGCGCAAGGTAAAAAGGGGATTATAACCCTCAATCAGACTCAATTCCAATGTTGCTTGAAACCTTCTAGCACTGTCACACATTAAACGGAAACTATAATGAAGGCACTCTAATCAATCAAGCATCATCAATATTTATTGGTGCATTAGCACATATATTAAATCAATCATTCTATCTACAAGGCACAAGTAATCTAATTACACAACCCCTAATAATTGTACTAATTTCATGGCGCAAGAAAATTTGTAAACTCAATTCAACATGCATCACATCATTTCATGGTGCTACCTAAATTATTATTTCATTTCATGGCACACGGATACACAATCATAACAACAATTGTAGGTATACAAAGTTTTGAAACATTTAAATGATTGAAATAAAAATCCTAGTTAAGAACTTACCCAATTAATTTGTAATTACTATATACATTTTAGCATTTAGTACTATCTATCTATAAATAAATTTCCTCACTACCTACATACAATACCCCTTTTGTTCTAGTATGTTATAAAGATAAGGAAAATTCTTACACACAACTATTATGTATATATCATCCATCAATGACAAATATTAACTTTTAATAACTAAAAATTTGTGAGCATATATCTAAAATAGTGGAAATTTAAGGATATAAAAGCATTAATCCACTACAACATTTGATTGACACTAGTTTCAAGGTATGAAGTGTGGAATAAACAGATATTTTTACCACTTAATTTCTAAAGGTGAATAGTAATAAATTTTAGAAAAAACACTTATAGTAAATTGGTGGTGGCAAATTTAAAATGAGTAAATTCTTTTAATAGGAATTAAATCAATGGAAGAGTATGTAGCCAAGGAAGTTTTTTTTTCCTTTGAAAGAAGTTGTTATACTCTCATGAGACTTTGGTACATGCAGGCTTTCCTTTAATGTTAAAGAAATTCTTGCAACTAAAACTTGGTAATATATATATCCTAAATATAAAAAGAATATAAGAAATTACTATTTGGATCACTAAAGGTTCACCTTAATGTAATCTCCGTCAAATTAAGGTGTTATGTATTCCTTAAGTAAGTGTAGTATGTCAGAAATTCTAACTCAGCGTATGTTTAACGGTGATTCGCCACTACCATTTCTTCACATACTTCACATAAAATATTGATCCTTAATTAATTACATATATGGGGACAATATTTAGTGTATTATATGGTACCTTACGACATGTAAACACTCTCTTACTTATATTAGAACACATTATAATAATTAGGTGTATATACTTTTATTAATTCAATTATTGAAGGGTTCCCAAGAACTGTTCCTGTTCTTGATAATAAGGAAGGTAATTGAGAATTAAATTGCATTCTGTCAGCAACACAAAATCCATTACCAAGTGCATATTATTAATGCATCATGAAAACTATGGTTTAATCTTAATAGAGCCTAAGAGGAAAATCAAGAATTAGAGAAGGGAAACATGCAGCTTAAGAGTAGATGTTTCCGGAGTGGAAATCATTTTTTTGTACTGGTAAAGTAACTATGACTCAGCGAAGAGGGGTAAAAGAAAAACTGAGATATCGTCGTGTACTCGGGAGTCAGAAAATCATGTTGTTGAAGGAATCATTTATTCTACTCATCAGAGATTGAGATATAACAATGGATCTTTAACCTCCAGACTCGCTGTCAAGAACTCGTTTTTAATCATAACTAGAAGAAACAGGTAAATAAATCCAAATGGACCCTTTCCTTTGCTGCGCTTCAGGAAGTAATTAAAATACATCTGAATAAAATCAAAACAGGCATTTATTTTGCTGCGCTACAGGAAGTAATTAAATTGCATGTGATTAAAATCAATGTGGGCATTCCTTTTTTGCGCTACAGAGAAAATAGAATAGAGGTAAATAAACCCAATGGACCCCTTCCTTTGCTGCTCTTCAGGAAGTAAATAAAATACATCTGAATAAAATTAGTACGGGCATTTATTTTTCTTTGCTACAGGAAGTAATTAAGTTGCATGTGATTAAAGTCAATGTGGGCATTCCTTTTTTGCACGCTTCAGGAAGTAAATAAAATACATTTGAATAAAATCAATACATGAATTTCTTTTGCTGCACTACACTAAGTAATTAAATTACATGTGATTAAATCAATGTGGGCATTCTTTTGCTACTCTACATAGAAAATAGAATACAAGTAAATAAACCCAAATGAGGAAGTAAGAAATCGCAAGAAGGCGCAACTCAACAATCAACCAGGAACAACCAATAGGGTATATGGTGGGCAAGAACGTCCTTCGCTCACCATCCTCACACTAAAAAGTAGGGCATTGAGATCCATAGGTCTATTAATGTCGAAGAAACGACCGTAGATCAGGCTCTTGACCGACTTCTCAAGAGAGCACCGATGAGTTAGGGACGAAGGGAAAAACAACCAATATTCTCACAATCAACACCACAGGGCGATCAAGACATGCAGAAACGAAGGCCATGAGAGTCAATCAATCATCGACCTAGGCTAAGAAAAATTTCAATCATCAATATAGACAATCAAATTACTTACCTAATCAAACATGCAAATCCAAGCATAAAACCTACAACATCTACTATACAAAATGAAGAGAGCATACCATTGCCTAATCGCCTACTCTGAGTGACATCCACGTGGTGCATGCAACTTCCGCTTGCCGACCGACAAGACTTCACTAGTGCCACACACACACTATCAAGATATTTCAGCTAGCTCCCAGCTCACCTTGCAAGGCCAAGCTACCACTCCTCACCGCGCTGGGTATTTCAACTCCCACAAGCTAAGTCAGTCAAGTAAATATTTCTGCAGCATAATGTTACCGAACACAAGTGATGCTTCCTCCATCTCCTCCCTTTATTAGATAGAGTTTTGTAGTCCCTCACTTTCCTAAACTCTCAATTAGTTAAAGTTTTTTAAAATTTAATTCCTAAAACTTCCTCCCCGTACAAATGTCACCCATCCCCTTCATTCCTCCATAAATTAATTAATTAATTTAATTAATTATCTTTATTTCCCTCACCCACCTAGACTCACTCCTAGAATCCCTCCTAGGGGTCCCCAAATTCTCTTACAGGTTTTAATGACATTCCCCAATATCAATTTGCTAGCTCAGTTTTAAATTAGAAAGTTCTTAATGGTAGATACCTTAATGAGTTTGACTTTCTGTTTTTTCCCTTGGTTTTCCCTTTTCTTCTTATGTTTCCCTCTTTTCCTAGTTTCCTAAATATTTTAGATTTCCCTCTTTCCCCTTTTCATTTAGGAATCAAATTGGCAGGTGTATAATTTAACCCCCTTTTTCCTTTTTCTCTTTTTAGTTAATAATTTTAAATTATCATAAATAATAAAACAATTATTCCCCCCCTTTTTTTTAAATTTTACCCTAACAGATTTTTATGAATCATTTAAATTGTTTACCCCCTTATTATCACAAGATTTAGCGAAGAGCATAATTATTATTTATGTTGTTTTTTTTAATTTTTATTATTACCTTTTTTTAATAGATAGACAAAATTTTACCACTAGCATAATTTAGACTTAGACCTTAAATTTTCGTACTAGACGACATTTTATTAGGGAATTTGTTTTTAAAAAATCTTAACATGTTATTCATCCTAAGAGAATATAGGTTCATTCATCTATCATCAACAAAGCGATGTGCCCTTCACGACGAACTAGGTGCTCCAAGGGTGCCACTCGCCTTAATCTGTTCTCCTTGCGTGACGTGCCCTTCAGGATGCACTACATGCTCCAAGGGTGCCACTCGCCTCTTTCCATTTTACTTGACCGATGTGTCCTTAAGAACGCACCACATGCTCCAAGGGTGCCACTCTTCTCTTAACTAACTTGGTAGACATCAAAAACCCCTAGAGTCAATACTACGCCAGGTGAACTTGTGGGAGACTGAGTGCCTCTAAGGAATAAGGCCCCCGCCTTATCGCACGCCCCTTAGAATCATCGTGAGCGATTGTCCTAGTCTGCCATCATGGCATCATGGGTCCTCTCAAACTAGGTAAACGTCAACCTACAGTTCAAGCCACGACGGAAGTGCTAGTAGGATGTGGTAGGGATTTTCTCCACACCTCTCCCTCAACATCTCTGGTAGTCGTGCGTGACCCCTTTACTCCACACGTGAGTGTGGTCGGCAAGATATCGTCAGCCTACATCATCAACAAATCATGTCAGAATATATCCATATCATATCATCTAATCAGATGCACTAATATCACAGTAAAACAATCAAACCCCAATGGTATACTCCCTTACTCAATCCAGAGTCCAAGGGGTTCCGTCGATGCCTCTGCATCCTCGAAGTCCAAAATCCTACACACTCAGTAAATCCATTCAATAACACCTGTCTATGTCAATGTAGTAAAACAACATGTCATCAACCCATAATGCCTCGTAATCAAAATAAAATGTTTTAATAGCATAATAATACGTATCACTTGCGAGAAAGTGTACTCAAAGAATAAGTTCGCTTAGTGTGCTAGAGCAGGATGTTACATACACCCCCTCTTGGTCTAAACTTCGTCCTGAAGTTTCATGGTATAAATGCCGAAATAAAGTGTATCACAGTATCATAAGTCTATCTATCAAACCAAAATGGAAACTGCTGGCGTATATCAAATGCATCCTCCCAAGTCGCCGAGTGTCGACTATAGTTGTCCCACTGGACCTTGACTTTCTCTAACGTTCGATGTCGTAGCTGTTGAATGCAATGATCCAGGATGCAGATCGTCTCAGCCATGAGTTCCCCTTCATCCGATACCTACAAGGAACTCATGTCAATAACATGCGTAGGATCACTAATATAATGTCACAAAATAGATACATGAAAAACATCTTGCATATGCCTCAAAGAATCAGGCAAGGCTAGTTGATAGGCCACGGGCATATTTCTCTCCACAATCTCAAAAGGTCCCACGAACCTAGGAGAGAGTTTATCCCCCTTTCCAAACATGATCGAACTCTTATGTGGTTTAACCCACAAGAAGACTCGATATCTGACCTCGTAACTACGGTCGACACGATGTGCATCAACATAACTCTTTTGTTGATCTTGCGCTTCCTTAATCCTTTGTCTTATTGTTTTCATTTTCTCATCCATTTATTGGGTCACTTCAGGTTCCACTAGGACCCTATCCTCAAGCCAATCCCAACTCAAAGGCGTCTGACACGATCGCCCGTAAAGAAACTCGAAAGGCGCCATCTTAATGGTGCTTTGGTAATTGTTCTTATAAGCGAATTCCACCAGTGGCAAGAATTCCTCCCAACGGTTTTGTTCGTCCATCACGTACATGCACAACATGTCCTCCAAGGTATGGTTTGTTCGTTCAGTCTGCCCATCAGTCTCCAGGTGATACGTCGTACTGAAGTTAAGTTCGGTTCCCAAGGCCTCTTGGAAATTCGTCCAAAATCGTCCAGTAAAGACCGATCATTGATCAGATATAATCCTCTTAGGCACGCCATGCAACCTCACAATCTCACTAATGAAAACTCTATCTATGTCAGGTGCATGATGCATCATACGCACAGGAATAAAGTGATAAATCTTCGTCAGAGGATCTACTACTACGAAAATTGAGTCATGTCTCCTTGTTGTCAGTGGAAATCCAACAATAAAATCCATCGAAATAACCTCCCATTTTGAATAAGAGTTTAAGGTCTGCCCTCATCTTCATGACTCCCGGGTGAGCCATGTAAATTGTTCTATGAGCTTCTCTTAGGATCCACATCCTCAACTTGTTGTTTAGCGATACATAGATCTTATGTTTAAACCTCAATAAATCGTCGCTATCAAATGAAAATCCTTCAAATCGTGGTACCATCATTGTTTTTTGTCCGATAAAACCCTCTATCTATTTGTACCAATCATCGCCACGTTGTAAAGTTAGAATCCTTTCACATAGATTTGTCTGAAGAGGAAGCATCAAAAATATGTGTGGTCTCCGACTCAAAGCATCTGCCACTCAGTTCACTATTCCTTTTATGTATGTAATCTTGAAGTCATACTCGCTAAGAAATTTTGACCAACACCATTGTCACGCGTTTAGGTTGCTTTGCGTAAATATGTATTGTAATCAACAGTGGTCAATCCTAGGTCAAATTTCCGTCCAACAAGTTAGTGTCTCCAAACCTTCAAGGTGTATATGATAGCTAACAACTCCAAATCGTGCGTCGCATAGTTCTCCAAATGCCTTCTCAGTTTCCTCCAGATGTAAGCAATCACTCGTCCGTTTTTCATCAAGACTCCACCTAAGCCTTCCTTGGATGCATAAGTGCATACCAAGAATTCTGTGTCCATGTCAGGGACCTTTAGTATCGGTGTTGTTGTCAACAACTCCTTGAGCCTCTAAAACTCTTCTGCGCATATCTCGGTCCAAACAAACTTCTTCTTTTTCTTCTGCAATTTCATGATCATATTTTCTATCTTCGAAAATCCCTCGACGAACCATTGATAGTATCCTACTAAACCCATGAAGCTACGAACTTCCGGGACATTCATCAGTGCAGGCCATTCCATAATAGCCATGACCTTTGTTGGATCCATGGTGATTCCTTTACTGAAGATGACATGCCCTAAGTAGTGAATCTTCGATTGATAAAATGAGCATTTGGACAACTTTACATACAATTTGTTCTCTCGCAGACACTGTAGTACGAAGCGTAATTGCTTGTCATTCTCCTCCATCGTCCAAGAGTAAATCAAAATATTGTCAATGAATACTTTGACGAACTTGTCCAAGTACTCACGAAACACCCTATTCATCAAACTCATAAATACCCCTGGGGCAGTTGTCAGTCCAAATGGTAAAATAGTAAACTTGTAATTTCCAAACCTCGTCTTAAAGAGTGGTCTTAGGGACACCATCCTCCCTGATCCATAACTGGTGATACCTTGATCGCAAATCGATCTTTAAGAACATTTTCACGCCCTTCATTTGATCGAACAGATCATCAATTCTCGACAATAGATATTGATTATTGATCGTGACCTTGTTCAAGTGATGGTAGTCAATGCAGAGCCTCCACGACCCATCCTTCTTTCATATGAAAAAAACAAGTGCACCCCACGATGACACACTAGGACATATCAGTCCCTGGTCCAACAATTCCTTCAGTTGCATTCTCAACTCCTGTAATTCCGGGGTTGACATCCGATAAGGTGTTCTAGCTATCTGTTCAGTTCCGAGTTTTAGGTCTATAGTAAACTCCAATTCCCTCTCTGGCGGCATCCCAGGTAACTCCTCTGAAAATATGTCCAACAACTCTCTCACCACCGGAAGGTGTTCTAAACCTTTCGTTATTCCCTTCTCATTTAATGCAAGGATCGCATAAAGCTTGCACCCCTTGATCATTCTCTTCCATAGTTGTAAGGAAGAGATGAACCTCAGGGAAACTCCGTGGTTCTGTCCTATAATCACATGTCTTTGTCCCTCGTCATCGACCAAGCTCAACCGTTTCGTCTTACAGTTGAGTATCACCTCATGCAATTCCAACCAGTCCATACCAATCACAACATCATAAGATCCTAGGATCATGATGTACAGGTTGGACCTTGTGAAAAACTCTCCCAAGTTAAGGATAAAGCCCGTAACCTTTCCTCCAACCTTTTGTTTGGCTCCCGAGGCCATCTCTACAAAGCTAAAGTCATCCTATTTGATTTCCTTTACCTTAATCCTTTTTAGTGTTGCACTATAAATGAAACTCTCGGTAGCACCGGGATCTATCAAAATACTAAGGGTCTGTTCAACGACGATACCTGTCGTCTCGAGCATAGTCGAGTGATTCTCTGCTTGGCAATTATTCACCGCTGCATGAATTCGATGGGCCTTGCCCATATCTCCCACGATAGTGGGTCCAACTGATCTGGATGCTCTAGTCCTCTCCACAGGGCAGTCGCACTGGTAGTGTGTCTCCCCACACGTCCAACACCCCTTCTTCAGCCCAGTAGTCTTGGTACCTGAAATAGAAGATGAAGGCCCACTGGCCTGGAATCTTGGTCTGTTATGCTAAACATACCTATACTGTTGCTGCTATGATCAATGTTGTTGTTGATGTTGTGGTCCCTGATAAGGTGTCCGCTGCTGAGGCATCAGTTGTCGAGGTGTAGTGAAAGTGGCTCCCCTCTGGAAGCTACGATATCTCGGTGTATGTCTGGCTAGTGTATGATGTTGTTGTGCACCAGACGACACCTGCCCTATTGGTGTCGCTGGAGTCCTACTCTGACCCCCACTGATAAGATCCTCCTCCACTATGAGGGCCTTCTGGATGGCATCATGCAAGGTTTGAGGCATCAAAATCCTAACCTTTGCACGTATGTTGTCGTTAAGTCCAAACACAAACCTGTTGACCTTAAGTTTCTCAGTGTTAAGATGTGAAGCATACTGAAGCAGCTCCATAAAATGGGCCTCATACTTGGGCACCATACGAACGCCCTGTTGTAAGTCTTTGAACTCATTGAGTTGATGCTCAATGAATTCCTCTGATAGGTATCTCTCTCATAACCATTCCTCGAACAGTTCCCATGAAACGTCTTTTACGTCCATGTTCAACTATAGTAGGAGTGTCTTCCACCAAAGAAGAGGGCTTCCTTTCACTTGGAAGATCCCCATGCATATATTTATGTTGGAGGTATAATCGCAAAGTGAAAAGCACATCACCATATTCTCCAACCATGCCTCGGCGGCTACGCCGTCCGGGGCACCAAAAAACTCAGGAAATTTGACCTTCTCAATCTCCCGGTGAATTCTACCATTACTAAATGGAGCGTGCGGTGGAGCCTCAGGGGGTGCCGACACTCTGGCCTCATCTTTGTCCAAACGACTGATCAATGCCTCAAACATGCGCTGAAAAGATATCATCATTCTGACCACATCACCAACAACTATACGCTCCTTCCCAACAACCTGTTTGTCTCCCTGGGAATTAGATCCCTCATGCATGGATGTTACTAGAGGCATCACGCCTCGTCCCCTAGCACCCCATCGTCTGCCTCTGCGGCGCCCTCTAACCATGATTACATGCACAAATACAAGTCAACTCAATTAGCAACATTATAATCAAATCATATCAACGAAAGTTGTAGCGACCCCAAGTCACGGGCTGGACCCGCTCTAATACCATATGTAAAGAACCTAGTCGTTACGACAACAAGCCTCTCATAACAAGTACAATTTTTTTATTGTTTTTGGGTGTGTGTAGGAAAGTAATAATGACATTATACTCAACATTGCAATGCGACGATGAACACAATGCATTCAACTCACGCAACAACAAACATAACGACCTAACATACTATCACATCAAGAACTTGGAAGCAATGTACGCCATTCAACTAACAAAGAATAAGAATGACTACCTGCCCATCCTACCCTCCAATTGTTAGGACCTCCAGGACACATAAACAACGCTCAAGCCCAGGTTCCCATCGATTTTTACCATTTAAGGTCTCAAGGTTGGAAATTGTTCTCAGAAACAAGGAGGTGTCTACATCTCACTCGACACAAGAAAACCAAGCCTACTAAGCTAAGTACAATCATCCTAACAACCTAACGCAACCAAAATTAATTACACAAGTAACTAGAACCCTTACAGTGAGCAAAACTAATCACATTAAATGTTTATGAAACCAAGTACAAACATTAATTAAAATAAACAACAACACCGTCAATGGAAAACGCATGACCCAAGCTAGACATCATATGCGCTTATCGATCTACGTAAACAATGATCCTAATTCAAGGAATCATGTCACTACATCGTGACAAGCGCACAAGGAACTGAAGCGCAACATAAAAAGGGGACTATAACCCTCAATCAGACTCAATTCCAACGTTGCTTGAAACCATCTAGCACTATCACACATTAAACGAAAACTATAATGAAGGCACTCTAATCAATCAAGAATCATCAATATTTATTGGTGCATTAGCACATATATTAAATCAATCATTCTATCTACAAGGCGCAAGTAATCTAATTACACAACCCCTAACAATCGTATTAATTTCATGGCGCGAAAAAATTTGTAAACTCAATTCAACATGCATCATATCATTTCATGGTGCCACCTAAATTATTAGTTCATTTCATGGCACACAGATACACAATCATAACAACAATTGTAGGTATGCAAAATTTTGAAACATTTAAATGATTGAAATAAAAATCCTACTTAAGAACTTACCCAATTAATTTGTAATTACTATATACATTTTATCATTTAGTACTATCTATCTATATATAAATTTCCTCAATACCTACATACAATACCCCTTTTGTTCTAGTATGTTATAAAGATAAGGAAAATTCTTTCACACAACTATTATGTATATATCATCCATCAATGACAAATATTAACTTTTAATAACTAAAAATTTGTCATCTCATGCATATATCTAAAATAGTGGAAATTTAAGGATATAAAAGCATTAATCCACTACAACATTTGATTGACACTAGTTTCAAGGTAAGAAGTGTGGAATAAATAGATATTTTTACCACTTAATTTCTAAAGGTGAATAGTAATAAATTTTAGACAAAAACACTTGTAATAAATTGGTGGAGGCAGATTTAAAATGAGGAAATTCTTTTAATACTAATTAAATCAATGGAAGAGTATGTAGCCAAGGATTTATTTATTTTTCTTTAAAAGATGTTGTTATACTATCACAAGACTTTGGTACATCTAGGCTTCCCTTTAATGTTAAAGAAATTCTTGCAACTAAAACTTGGTAATATATATTTCCTAATATAAAAAGAATATAAGAAATTACTATCTGAATCACTAAAGGTTCACCTTAATGTAATCTACGTTGAATTAAGGTGTTATGTATTCCTTAAGTAAGTGTAGTATGTCAAAAATTCTAGCTCAACGTATGTTTAACAGTGATTCACCACTACCATTTCTTCACATAAAATATTGATCTTTAATTAATTACATATATATAGGGACAATATTTAGTGTATTATACGGTACCTCACGACATGTAAACACTCTCTTACTTATATTAGAACACATTATAATAATTAGGTGGATATACTTTTATTAATTCAATTAGTGAAGGGTAATTGAGAATTAAATTGCATTATGTCCACAACACAAAATCCATTACCAAGTGCACATTATTAATGCGTTGTGCAAACTATGGTTTAAGCTTAACGAAACCTAAGATGAAAATCAAGAATTAGAGAAGGGAAACATACAACTTAAGAGTAGATGTTTCTAGAGTGGAAATCATCTTTTTGTACTGGTAAAGAAACTATGACTCAGTGAAGAAAGGTAAAAATAAAATTGAGATATCGTCGTGTATTCGGGAGTAAGAAAATCAGATTATTGAAGGAATCATTTATTCTACTCATCATAAATTGAGATATAACAATGGATGTTTAACCCCCAAACTCGCTGTCAAGAACTCGTTTTTAATCATAACCATCTACTCATCATAGATTGAGATATAACAATGGATGTTTAACCCCCAGACTTGTTGTCAAGAACTTGTTTGTAATCATAACCAGAAGAAACAGGTAAATAAATCCAAATGGACCCTTTCCTTTGCTACGCTTCAAAAACTAATTAAAATGCATCTGAATAAAATCCATATGGCCATTTATTTTGTTGCGCTATAGGAAGTAATTAAATTGTATGTGATTAAAATCAATGTGGAAATTCCTTTGCTGCACTACAGAGAAAATAGAATACAGATAAATAAACCCAATGGACCCTTTCCTTTGCTGCACTTCAGGAAGTAAATAAAATACATCTGAATAAAATCAATACAAGCATTTATTTTGCTGCGCTATAGGAAGTAATTAAGTTGCATGTGATTAAAATCAATGTAGGCATTCCTTTTCTACACTACAGAGAGAATAGAATATAGGTAAATAAACCCAATGGACCCTTTCCTTTCTTGCGCTTCAGGAAGTAAATAAAATACATCTGAATAAAATCAATACATGCATTTCTTTTGCTGCGGTATAGGAAGTAATTAAATTACATGTGATTAAATCAATGTGGGCATTATTTTGCTGCGCTACAGAGAAAATAGAATACATGTAAATAAATCCAAATGAGGAATTAAGCAATTGTAAGAAGACGCAAGTCAACAATCAACCAGGAACAACCAACAGGGTAGACAGTGGGCAAGAACATCCTTCGCTCACCATCCTCGCATAGAAAAGCAGGGTGTTGAGATCCATAGGTATATTAATGCTGAAGCGACAATCGTAGATCAGGCTCCTGGCCGATTGCTCAGGCAAGGACTGATGAGCTAGGGATGAAGGGAAAAACAACCAATATGGTCAAAATCAACACCACAGCGTGATCAAGACATCCGAAAATGAAGGCCATGGGAGTTAATCAATCATCGAGCTAGGCTAATAAAAATTTTAGTCATCAATCTAGACAATCAATTTCCTTACCTAATCAACCATGCAAATCCAAGCATAAAAACTACAACATCTACTATAAAAAATGAAGAGATTGTACTGTTGCCTTATCACCCACTCTGAGTGAAATCCGTGCGCTCCGTGCAACTCCCACTTGCTGACCAGTGAGACTTCATCGGTACCTCCCAGCCAATGCTAGGGGTACTCTTCTTTCCTCTTATCCCCTTGAGCCTCAAAGGGGCCACACACACACTATCCAGAGATTTCAGCTAGCTCCTATCTCGCCTCGCAAGGCCAAGTTGCCACTCCTCACTGAGCTGGGTATCCCAACTCCCACAAGCTAAGTCAGTCAAGTAGAGATTTCTGCAATGTAACTTTACCCAACACAAGCAATGCTTCCTCCATCTCCCCCCTTCATTATATAGAGTTTCGTAGTCCCTCACTTTCTTAAAATCTCAATTAATTAAAGTTTTTAAAATTTAATTCCTAAAACTTCCTCATACAAATGTCACCCATCCCCTTCATTCCTCCATAAATTAATTTAATTAATTAATTAATTATCTTTATTTCCCTCACCCACCTAGAGTCACTCCTAGAATTACTCCTAGGTGTCCCCAAATTCTCTTACAGGTTTTAATGACTTTCCCTGCTATCAATTTGCTAGTTCAGTTTTAAATTAGAAAGTTCTTAATGGTAGATACCTTACTAAGTTTGACTTTCTGCTTTTTCCCTTGGGTTTCCCTTTTCTTCTTATGTTTCCCTCTTTTCCTAGTTTCCTAAATATTTTAGATTTCCCTCTTTCCCCTTTTCATTTAGAACTCAAATTGGCAGGTTTAGAATTTAACCCCAATTTTCCTTTTGCCCTTTTTAGTTAATAATTTTAAATTATCCTAAATAATAAAATGATTATTCCCCACCATTTTTTTAAATTTTACCCTAACATATTTTTATGAATCATTTAAATTGTTTACCCCCTTATTATTATAAGATTTAATGAAGAGTATAATTATTATTATTATTATTTTTTATTTATTTATTTATTTTTATTTTTTTATAGATAGACAAAATTTTACCACTAGCATAATTTAGACTTAGATCTTAAATTTTCATATTGGGTGATATTTTATTAGGGAATTTGTTTGTAAAAATTGTTAACACATTATTCCTCCTAAGACCATCTAGGTTCATTCATCTATCATCAACATCGTGACGTGCCCTTTAAGACGCACTAGGTGCTCCAAGAGTGCCACTTACCTTAATCTGTTTTCCTTGCGCAACGTGCCCTTCAGGACGCACTCCGTCCTCCAAGGGCACCATTCTCCTCTTTCCATTTTTCTTGTGCGACATGTCCTTAAGGATGCACCATGTGCTCCAAGGTTTCCACTCACCTCTTCACTGACTTGGTAGACATCAAAAACCCTTGGAGTCAATACTCCGCCAGGTGAACTTGTGGGAGACTAAGGGACTCTAATGAATAAGGCCCCCGCCTTATTGCATGCCCCTTAGAATCATCGTGAGAGACTGTCACAGTCTACCCTCATGACATCATAGGTCCTCTTGAACTAGGTAAACGTTAACCTATAGTTCGAGCCACGAAAAGAGTGCTAGTAGGTTGTGGCAGGGTTGTTGTCCACACCTCTCCCTCAACATCTCTGGTAGTTGTGCATGACCCCTCTACTCAACATGTGAGTCTGGTCGGCAAGCTATCGTCAGCCTGCATCATCAACAAATCATGTCAGAATATATCTATATCATATCATCTAATCAGATGCACTAATATCACCGTAAAACAATCAAACGCCAATGGTACACTCCCTGACTCAATCCAGAGTCCAAGGGGTTCTGTCGATGCCTCTGCATCCTCAAGGTCCAAAATCTTGCACACTCAGTAAATCGAGTCAATAGCACCTATATATGTCAATGCAGTAAAACAACATGTCATCAACCCATAACGCCTCATAATCAAAATCAAATGTTTTAATAGCATAATAATCTGGATCAGTTACGAGCAAGTGTCCTCAAAGAATAAGTTTGCTTAGTGCGCCAGAGCAGGATGTTACAAATATGTCATGTGTCCTCCACACTCAGGTAAACTCGTCAATAACATTTGTCAATACATATATCAAGTAACATTTAATCACAACCCATCAACATAATCATGTAAAATCCATAGTCGAAACAAATAACAATTTACTATAACCGGATTACTTGCACGCAAGTGTCCTCAAAGAATAATTTGATAACATGTGCTCAGTAGAGAAGAATGTTATAGAACATACCATTCCATTATAGCTTCAATTTTATCCGAGTCGACATAAATTCCCTCTTTAGAAATTTAACATGTTCCGAATATTGTATTTTATCTTTATAAAATTCACATTTATTGAGCTTACCATACAATTTGTGTTCCCTTAACATTTGTAAAATTATTCTTAAATGTTCTTCATGTTCATATTCATTTTTCGAATATACTAATATGTCATCAATAAAACCAATAACGAATTTATCTAAGTATTTACTTAAAATATTATTCACTAAACACATGAAAAAGGTTGGAGTGTTTGTTAAACCAAAAGGCATTACTACAAACTCATAGTGGCCATACCTCATTCTAAAAGTCATTTTATGAATATCTTCATCCTTTATCCTAACTTCATGATATCGAGAACACAAGTCAATTTTAGAAAATATCGTCATTCCTCTTACACACATAGATCATCAATGTGAGGTAAAGGATATCTATTTTTAATAATCATTTTATTTAGTTGTCTATAATCAATAAACAATATTAAAGTGCCATCATTTTTCTTTACAAAAAGTACAGGTTCTCCCCAATGGCATACACTTGGTCAGATCTACTTTTTATCTACTAATTCTTTTAATTGTATATTTAGTTCATTTAGCTATAGGATGTTCATCCTATAAGGATCCTTAGAGAGTGCTACTATGACAGGTACTAGATTTATGGTAAAATCTATATCTCTTTGTGTAGGTAATCCCAAAATTTATTCTGAGAATACATCCTTAAATTCATTTAAAACAAGAAACTATGTGATATTATTTTGTTTATTTTCCTCCTTGTTATCTATTACATGTACAACATATAATTTACAACCTTTATGCACACACTTTTTCATTTGTAACTGTTAAGAACCAAACATCAATATAGCATAGAAAAACCTCAGGAAAAGTACTCAACGCCTTGAAAAAGAGATAATTTCAAATAATAAGCCTCTTCGGGGAGGAAACCTCCTTTTACCCCACTTAAATGTTAAAATACAAGATGATTCAAAATGAAAATGTCTCCTTGGTATATATAGGAGACTAGGAGGTATAATTACAACTAATGGCCTAAAGACGACATAAATAAAATAACATTACTAATATAATATGCCCCAATTAAGGGGTAATGAGCCAATATTAGGGCTTAACATGCCCCTCCCCTTGAGACAAGTGTTGTCTGCAACACTTGAGTAACTCTGGATGCTTCTGTATAAAAGACTCATTTTCCCAAGTGGAATCTTTAGCTGGTAGTTTCCTCCATTTAATGAGATACTCTGAAATGAATCTATTCCTCAGCTGGCAAATTCTTTTGTTAGTGATGGCTTCAAGCTCCAATGTGATTTTTCCTTCCTCGTCAAGTTCTGACAATATAGTTTGAACTGGGATCTTGTCACCTATAACCTTCTTTAAACATGAAACATGGAAAATTGGTTGTAATCGTGAATATGCAGGCAACTCCAATTTGTATGCCATAGTACCAATATTTTGCAACACCTTATAAGGTCCATATCACTTTGGTGATAATTTCTTATCCTTCTTCGCTTGCTTGAGGGACATCTGTTTGTATGGTTGTAGTCTTAAAAATAGCCAATCCCCTACTTCAAAACTTCTTTCACTACAATGTTGATCTACTTGTTGTTTCATGCGATTATGTTCCATGGTCAGGTTGTCCTTTAAGATTTGGAGAATTTGTTGTTGATTCTCTATGTGATCTTCCACTACTTGAACCTTAGATTTTTCTTTTAGAGAAGAAGTGATGGAAGGAGGGTGGTATCCATAAAGTTCCATAAATGGTGTCATTTTTTTTGCAGTATGAAAGGAAGTGTTATACAACCATTCTGCCAAGGGTAACCATTTGAACCATTGTGTTTGTTTATCAGAGACAAAGAAACATAGGTAGCCTTCCAGACATTTGTTCACTATCCCGGTTTGTCCATCAGATTGAGGATGATAGGATGAGCTATGAGCCAATTGAGTACCCAAACAAGAAAATAATTCTGTCCAAAAATGTATATTGAAGATGGGATCTCTATCACTTACAATAATTTTTGGGCTGCCATGTAGCTTTTGAACTGTCTCCATGAATGTGGTGGCAACTGTACTAGCTTTGAAGGGATGAGAGAGTGGAAAAAAGTGTGCATACTTGGTCAGTCTATCAACAATCACCATGATGACACTCTTTCCTTTAGACTTTGGTAACCCTGTGATGAAATCCATGGAAACCTCCTCCCAACACTGACTTGGGATGGATAATGGTTGTAAAAGACTTGGGGTCTTAAATGTTTCCACCTTATTTTGTTTGCAAACCACACATTCTTCCACAAACCTCTGAACATTAGTTTTAAGGCCATCCCCAAAAAAATCCTTCCTGACTCTATGGTAGGTTTTCAAAAATCCCGAGTGCCCTCCTACTGGAGAGGTGTACAATTCCAATAGTACATTTTGTTTGATTTGGGAGTTCTTAAATAAATATAAGTGATATTTGTAAGATAATGAATCATTTTTCCATGTAAATGTATCTGATGCACTAGAATCCCGCTGCAACCTTTGAATGAGAGTCCACACTTTTTCGTCAGTTTTCCATTCATCCCTTCCTTCTATTATCCAATAGGGTTGGATGATCGAGATAGCACAAAGAAAGGACTCAACATCTTCATCCTTTCTTGAGAGTGCATCTGCCACAACATTTTTCTTCCCCTTTTTATAGACGATTTCAAAATCATAACCCAATATCTTGGTTACCCATTTTTGTTGTTCTTC
>ML783511.1:412810-437363 GCA_009831015.1 Picea engelmannii
TTGGACTATTCATTACATATTCCCCCATAATAAGATTGATCTTATTGCATTTTCCTGAGCAATTGATAGTTCCTCCATCTGCAATCATTACTTGAAACTCTGGTGCTAGATATACAAAACAATTGAGATCTTTGGCTAATTTATAGTGAATGAAATTATGAGTACTGCCAGAATCAATTAGGACTATTACCTTTTTCTTGTTGATGTATCCTTCGATCTTGAGGATTTGAGGAGTGCTAATTCCAGCCAATGCATTACACGATATCATGGGAGTCAACTCTTTAGATGAAATTGCTTCTATGTTTTCATCTTGAGATGGTTCTTGTTCTTGTTCTTCTTCCTCTTCACAATCTATGTAGAATAATTTCTTCTCACGACACTTATGTCCCTTATTGTACTTGTTGTCACAATTAAAGCATAAACCTTTTGCTTTTCTTTCCTGCAATTGTTGAGGTGTCAACTTTGTAGGTTGAGATATTTTAGGAGAAGGAGCATTGTTCTCTCTACAGATGTTAGGATAGGTCCTTCTAGTAGCCATGGACATATTTTTACTTTCAACATTTCTTGCCACCTTAAATGCATTCTCCAATGATTTGGGTTCCCAAAGGTTAACCTCATGTTGAATGTTATCCTTTAAAGTTCCTATGAATACATCGATCAAGTGATCATCTAGAATATTGGTTACCTTTATATTCAATCTTTGGAAGTTCTCAATGTGCTCAGTAACTAAACCCTTTTTCTTGAGATTTATCAATTTGCTAAAGAAGGTATTTCTCCTTGTATCCTCATAGTGTGTTATCATTTCTTTCATGAAAATTGTCCAAGTGACGAGTGATTTGCAAGAACAAATCCATCGATACCAAACAAATTGATTAGGTTCTAAATATAAAGAAGCAATTTGTACCTTTTGTGTATGTAGCACATTATGGAGATCAAAGAATTGCTCCATCTGAAGTATCCATGTGATTGGGTCCTTACTATCAAACTTCCTCATATCAATCTTAGGAACGTGGTTGGTCTTCAAACCAAAGTTGGATTTTCTCCATTATTAATTCACCTTTCTTGTGTCCTCATCATGAATTTCATGGGATGCATTTTCACTTTTGGGTGTCTTCTCTGTTACGAAATTTTTCAATACTTCCATGATCTCCTCTTTTAAGCCATCTATCTTAGTATCCAACTTAGCTTCTATTGAATCCATCAACTTAGCTTCCATTGAATCCATCTTAGTATCCAACTTAGATTCCATTGAATCCATCTTCTTTTGTAGTTCATTTATGTCCCTACGCGTTTATTCACCTTCATCAATAGTCCAATTAGGATTTTCTGGAGGCTTATTTGGTGTAGAAGGTCCCTTTTTTGGTGGCATGTTGGCCAAGTATTACTTTTGAATCTTGATTATGAGGTGGTTCTGCTAGACAATATTTATTATGTTCTATATCCCAAGTTTCATCCCTTCTGGGTATGAAAATTTCTTTTAGGTAGTTCTCTGATAATTCTTCTCTGCAATGCCACAGGTCTTATCAAAATTGGATGCTCCAAGTGGAATTTATGGTAACTCCCTCACAACTTGTTGATTTTGGGCCTTTCCAAGAGATCTCACTTGTATAGCACGCCCCTCACAAAATAATTGATATAAAATTCTGAAACTCACACCAAAAATACTACAAACTGTCCACGATCCAATGAAACTAGTCCCACTCAATTTGGATACTCTAGCAAGAAGTTATGATTGTTTTACCTGGAACACCTTCTTGAGACTAGTCAATAGGACTAGTCAGATACCCTATCTTATGCAAGGTGTATCTACAAATTTAAGATGACCCAGAAGCTGAAATTTTTACCACAGATAACTTACTAATTTCTATAAATGGCCTCCAGATTTTAGGGTATGAAAAATTACAAAAAAAAAATTATAGTGACAATTCTGCAATGACTCATTTCAGGATGATTACAGAACGCTATCTTTTATAGGATGTATCTTCGAATGTATAAGGCCTGAGGAGCGGAATTTTGAACCCAAAGTACCTTGATCCGTCTACTAAATATCTTCCAAACTATTCCTTCTGAAACATTGTAGAAAAAACGTTATAGTGAAAATTCCATGGTGTCTCAGATGTAGCAGCGAAACCCTAGACCTTGAGCTTTGATACCATATGTTAAGAACCAAACATCAATATACCATATAAAAACCTCATGAAAAGTATTCAACGCCTTGAAAAAAATATAATTTCATATAACAAGCCTCTTCAAGGGGAAAAACTCCTTTTATCCTACTTAAATGTTCAAATACAAGATGATTCAAAATGAAAATGTCTCCTTGGTATATATAGGACACTAGGAGGTATAATTAAAACTAATGGCCTAAAGCCGACATCAATAAAATAACATTACTAATATAATATGCCCCAATTAAGGGGCAATGGGCCAATATTAGGGCTTAATAGTAACAATGATATTTAACAAACATAAATTGTCCTAGGTATTCATTTAATATTAAAAATGTCACCAGTATCATCCACACATAAAATGTCTTATTATAAAAATTTAATATCACTCTATGTTCTTCTAACCAATTCATACCAATCAACAAATCATATGACTCCAAGGGAAAAACATTAAAATCAACATGTGTTTTGAAATCATTCATAAAGAAGTCACACTTGCCAAGAAATTAAATTACCTTCCTTTTTATACACGTAGCAAGATGAACTAACCGTGACTTTTCAAATTTGTTTTTCTGTAGTTTACACATATTCACAACTCTAGGTGAAAGATAACTTAAACTAGCACCAGAGTCGATCAAAATACATATTATTTCATTATTTAGTGTACCTTCTACTTCCATTATGGAAGTCTAATGATCTTCTTGTCTATTTTCCAATGCTGCGCTAATTTTTGTAATGTTACTTTCTATCTCGTCAACTGTAGAAGATTCATAAGAAATATGCATTTTTTTGTTGGTTTTCTTCCTGAATAGACAATGCTTATAATAATGTGGTTCACCACATTCCCGACACATCAAAGGTTCTCTTTCAGCTATTTTTTTATTATAAAAAGTAACTGGTTCTTTTTCCTTACTCCCAGATTGATTATAAGGTTTATTACCCTTATAGTTGTTCCCTTGATAACCCCTATAATTATTGATGCACGAGCATCACTCCACATAATCAAACGCCAACCAACCATCACTTCAAGCATGCATTCAATGGAGAGGAGAGGCACATCCCTCTCACTTTCAAATTTCAAATTTGAATTAAATGTATTAATTGTTGTAAGGATGGTAGAGCCAAATCCATGCCTTCAAGAATGTTGTAGTTAATGTTGCCCTTAATGGCTGATAGCATGGGGATCTAACTCCAATTTGGATTAGATGGCTCATTCAATGTAATTCATTGTAATTAATGAGAGTTGTTGAGGATGGAAGGAAGAGCTCGAGGAGCCCCCTTTTGTAAAAAGATCCTTTGTATATGTAGGCAGTTAGTCTGTAGAGAGGTAGAGAAGAACAGAGAATAGGTTAGAGAAGAGAGGAAGCCGTGACTCTATTGCAGTTCAAGCTCACATTGTAAAGAGGTATTTCATATTAATAAAACCAAAGCAGTTTTTCTTGCATGTTATTTTGTGTATGATGATGAATTTCTTTATGTGTTTATGATATACTGTAGATGTATGTTAGATGTGCATTTGCAGGGACAAATATATTTTGTTATCTGTGGGTTTACATATTTTGTGTCTGGATATTTGTGGCTTCATGCAAGAGGTTGTATGACATAACACTGTGGGTTCTGTAAGTGATTGCATAGAGTGCACTTCTGAATTCTGTGAAACTTCAGACAAAGACGTACCAGGAGGGCACACCAGCTAAAGTCACTGACTCAGGGAGAAACCTCAAGGTTGTTGAACACCTTGAGGGAGAAACTATGCAAGGGAGGGCACAAAGAGGAGAATCAGAATTGTTGAGAATTTTGTAAAGGCTCTGCCAGGAGAACTTTGTTTTGAGTTTAGTAAGAAGACAGAGTCACTGAGGATTCTGTAGAAGCTCTGCCAGGAGGGCACCGAGCAAGTGAAAGGAGTGCACTAAGAAGAACTCTCTTTTGAGTTCTGAAATAGGAGAAGGGTCAAGGAGAAGACACTCGCAGGTTTGTTGAATACACTGTAGACTCTGCAAGGTGTGCATCGAGCAGAAGGAAGCCAGGAGGGCGTGAGGCATTTCTTTCTAAGAAACAACCTTGACTATGAGGTTTTCGAAATCTTAGCAGCACAAGGAGTGTGCCAGAGTGGATTTGTTCTAAGTCCATAAGCTCAAAATAGAAAGCGAAAGAAGAGAGTGCACATAGAAAACCTTTCGAGGTTTCCGATTTGACAAGCTCAGGAGGGGAAGTGTTTCTATAATGCAGAGGAGACCCAAGGGAACTAGGCTCACAAGAGAATCATCGAAGGCCTATTCCTTCAAGTGTTGAAAATATTCCAAGGGAAAGGAAGAAGCACAAGTTGAGGAGGGAGCTACAACTGTCATTGGATTGGCATTGGGAGGAAAGATATGGACCATTCAATCTATGTCTAGACAACAGGAGGAGGTCGCACAGGAGAGTAGCTGAAACAGACAGTGGAGACACCTCGGGGAGAAGTGTGGAGTTTCCATGAGCTGTTGGATCCAGAAAATATGAGCGAGGTTTAAACCTCGTAATAGGAGAAGGAAAAGGACTCATCAAGTCCCAAAAGCATCAGGACTGTCCATTCTGGAGGACAAGTGGCAGAGATCTAGATCATATCACAAATTCGGGTATCGCGAGCAGGGAGGCAGAGTTCTTTTCATTTCAAACCCCCGAGTCACGAGATCATGATTTGACTTGAACTGTTGATCGAGGAGGAAGGAGAGCTGTGAGATTTGGCATCTCGCTACCTTGTGTATCGACATTTCTGGGGATGAATGAGTTGCACCTTGATCGCTAAAGTTGAGAAGTGACGAGCATCGAGGGATCGTGAGAGCACGTGTCACAACTGTTAGGTGGGGATCACATGGTTAAAATGTGGCACAAATATAGAGCGCACAGAAAAGGTGGAAGTAGGTGACAATTGGCATACACACATCACCTTGGAAGGAGTCAACCCATCGCTAACTTATCATGCTTCGAGTATTCATAAAGGAAGAGAATAAGGGTTCAACACTCCAAATCGTGAAGTCACGAGTTGAGAGTAGTGCTAGCAGTTAGCCCTAGCTGGTGGTTATGTGTGGAAGGCGCTAGCGAGGAAGGAGCCATACCCATATCGCATCTCGGGTATTGGAGGTTTGGAGAAAGAGGAGTCGAGGTCATCGACTCACGAACTCGCGAGTTGTGAAAAGTGCTTGCGCTAAGGCAAGATTTTGGTCGTATGGAGACATAAGGCTCACGCCTAGTGTTAAATCATGCAGGGTGGGTTTTTACGAAGGACCTATGGATCGGATTCGTGATGTTCCAATAGGGAACCAAAGGAGCTGCTTAATCTCAAGGAGAATTTAGAACGATCTTGTGCAGATCTCAGCCCGAGGACAAGGGGTTCTACGTCATCGGTTGTGGTATCAGGGCTTGATTTTGTCTGTATATTGCAGGCAGAGGGAGCCAAAGGAAAAGGAAGATAGAGTGTTGAATCTTTGTGATGATTGTTGCAAGGCGCGCAACAGTCAATAAACAATCATGAGGACTGTAGGAAAGGTTGGAAGCACTCACAGTTGTAGAGTGACAACAACAAGTTTTTTCAGGAGGGTAAACACAAACAAGAAGATGGATACTAAAGGCCATGGACATAGTGGAAAGAAGAACCACCACCAGTAGGAGAATAATCCAGAGATAGATCTGGAGTTCGCTGAGGTGAGGGAAAGAATAGGGCAGCTTGCACTGCATGTGCAGCAGAACACAAAGACCCGTTGGGTGTATGAACGACCTTTGAGGAGGAAAGAAAAGTGGCCCGTCAAAAAATTGTTGGCTAGACGACAACAAAGGTAGTTGAGGAGGTGGCTGAGGTATGTGAATATCCTCAGGGCCACAGAGGATATGGTTCATACTTGTGAACCAGAAGCTGGGAGAAATCTCAATAATGATGAAGATGAGAGATCGAGCAGAGATCTCATAAACTGCCAAGTGGGTAGTGCGGAATTTTTAGGTTTCTAGGTGGGAAATAAGAAGAGGTCACAGGATTATCTCAAAGACTGCTAAGATGGAAGAATAGAAAATTTAGGTTGCCAGGAAAGTAATGAGATGGGATCATTGGACGATATCAATTACTACTAGGTGAGGAGTGCAGAAATCCCAGATTGCCAGGTGGGCAAGGGAGAGAAGATGAGGCCATGTGAGAGTTTCATGAACTCATAGGTGAGTTCATATCAGTAAGGAGAGATGATAGAGGAAGATAAGAAGAGAATTTTGATGATTGGGGGAATAGAGGTATTCCTACCACATCGCCTAGCTGAGGCGAAAAATTGTGTTTTGATGCAACAACAACAGAAGGACAACTAGTTGTGACTGTCAAGGAGAAAGGAGAACTGGAGCAGACATCCAAATCTGCCAAAACAAAAGAAGAGAATTGAGATAATATTCTCATTCCATGGGAGATGGAGTTTGAAATGTTGGATGATTGGTTGAACAATCCAAAATAGGTAGATGAGTGCCATGAGCAGACAATCATGCAGATGCTAGCAGAGGAGAATTCCGAGGAATCACTCAGAATTTTTAGCCAAGGAGATGAACAGATGATAACTACAATGCCAAGGCATGCAAAAATAGATGAAGGAGAATTCCAGTCTGAGGAGTATCTCGAGGGAGTTGGAATTCAACCAGCGCAAGGAGAACTAGCAGAAGAAAAGTTGTCATAAATTAAAGATGAGAAGAGACTCAGTGATAAGACTGCAGAACTAAATTTTGCAGTAGAGTGGCAAGATGAGGCCACAGAGGAATAAAATATCATGGGGGATCTATCAGTGATAAGACTGTAGAACTGAATTTTGTAGCAGAGTGGCAAGCTGAGGCCACAGAGGAATAAAATAGCATGGGGGATCTAGTTAATCTGCCCACTAATAAGGAAGAAGAAGTGCAACCAAGGAGACTGCATAAAAAGAGCCAGCCACTAGAGCAGACGGACGAGATAATTGAGGATATCAAAAGGC
Source organism: Picea engelmannii (assembly GCA_009831015.1). Classification (NCBI taxonomy): domain Eukaryota; kingdom Viridiplantae; phylum Streptophyta; class Pinopsida; order Pinales; family Pinaceae; genus Picea; species Picea engelmannii. The sequence continues at coordinate 419,952 of ML783511.1, forward strand.
TGATGATCAGATCAAAAAAAGAGGTCAACAAAGGGGAGTTAAGTAGAGGAGAACCTGCCATAGCAGTAGGGCAACAGATGCAACAACATCAGTGAAGCGATGGAGTAGATGAACAACTCCAAAGAACTATTTGGGATCTAGGTGGGTTTCAACAGTGGTGCTGGGAAGCTCATGAGTAGGAGCTTATGATTTTCACATATAAGGAGTATGATGCAGGAGCATCACTCCATGTCATCAAGCACTAGTCAACCAACACTTCAAGTGCACATTCAATGGAGAGGATAGGTGCAACCCTCTCACTTTCAAATTTCAAATTTGAATTAAATGTAATAATTGTTGTAATGATGGTAGAGACAAAGCCATGCCTTCAAGCATGTTGTATTTAATGTCACCCTTAATGGATGATAGCATGGGGATCTAACTCCAATTCAGATTAGATGGCCCATTCAATGTAATTCATTGTAATTAATGAGAGTTGGTGAGGATGGAGGGAAGAGCTCGAGGATACACCTTTTGTAAAAAGATCTTTTGTATCTGTAGGCAGTTAGTCTGTAGATAGGTAGAGAAGAACAAAGAATAGGTTAGAGAAGAGAGGAAGTTGTGACTCTGTTGCAGTCCGAGCTCACATTGTAAAGAGGCATTTCATATTAATACAACCTAAGCAGTTTTTCCCACATGTTATTCTATGTATGATGATGAATGTATTTATGTGTTTATGATATGTTGTATATTGATGTTAGATGTGCATTTGTAGGGACACATAGATTTTTTTATCTCTGGGTTTAATGATTTTGTGTCTGGATCTTTTTGGCTTCATGAAAGAGGCTGCATGACAGAACATTGCGGGTTCTGTAATCCAGTGCATAGAGTGCACTTTTGAATTCTATAGAACTTCAGACAAACATGTGCTAGGAGGGAACACCAGTTGAAGTCACTGACTCAGGGAGAAGCCTAAAGGTTGTTGAACACCTTGAGGGATAAACTGTGAAGAGGAGGGCACAGAGAGGAGAAGCAGAATTGTTGATAATTCTGTAAAGGCTCTGTTAGGAGGGCATCGAGCAAATGCACAACATGCATTGAGGAGAAATCTATTTTGAGTTCGGTAAGAAGACAGAGTCACTGAGGATTCTATAGAATCTCTGCGAGGAGGGCACCGAGGGACTGCAAGGAGTGCACTGAGAAGAACTCTCTTTTGAGTTCTAAAATAGGAGAAGGGTCAAGGAGAAGACACTCACAGGGTTGTTGAATACCCTCTAGACTCTACAAGGTGTGCATTGAGAAGAAGGATTCCAGGAGGGTGTGAGGCATTTCTTTCCAAGAAACAGCCTTGAATTTGAGGTTTTCGAAATATTAGCAGCACAAGGATTGTGTGAGAGTGGATTTGTTCTAATTCCATAAGCTCATAAGAGAAAGCGCAAGAAGAGTGCGCATAGAGAAAACCTTTTGAGGTTTATGAGTTGACAAGCTCAGGAGGGGAATCATTTCTATAACGTAGACAAGACCCAAGGGAACTAGGCTCGCAAGAGAATCATCAAAGGCCGAGTCCTTCAAGCATTGAAAATCTTCCAAGGGAAAGGAAGAAGCGCAAGCTCAGGATGGAGCTACAACTGGTGTTGGATCGACATTGGGAGGAATGATCTAGATAGTTGAATCTACATCCAGACAGTAGGAGGAGGTCATGCGGGAGAGTAGCTAAAATGGATGGTGGAGACACTTGGGGGAGAAGTGCATATTTTTCATGAGTCGTTTGATCCAGAAAAGGTGTGAAGGTTTAAACCTCATAACAGCATAAGGAAAAGGACTCGTCAAGTCTCTAAAGCATCAGGAATGTCCATTCTAGAGGACAGGTGGCAGAGATCTCGATCATCTCGCGAAATCGAGTATCGCGAGTGGGAAGGCAAAGTTCCTTGTGTTTCAAACCAGTCATGAGATCGAAATTCGACCTGAATCCTCGATCGAGGAGGAAGGAGAGCTGTGAGATTTGGTGTCTCGCTACCTCGTGTATCGGGGTTTCAGGGGATGAATGAGTTACACCTTGATCATTAAAGTTGCGAAGTGATGAGCGCTGAGGGCTCGTGTGAACATGTGTCACACTCGTTATGTGGGGATCATGTGGTTAACAAGTGGCGCAAATATAGAGTGCATAGAAAAGGTGGAAGTAAGCGACATGTGGCATACACGCATCACCCTCGAAGGAGTCAACCCATCACTGACTTATCATGCTTCAGGGATTCGCAAAGGAGGAGAACGAGGGTTCAACACTTCAACTCCTGAAGTCACGAGTTGCGAGTAGTGCTATCACTTAGCCCTAGCTGGTGGTTATGTGTGAAAGGCACTAGCGAGGAAGGAGCCATACCTGTATCACATCTCGGGTATTAGAGGTTTGGAGAAAGAGGAGTTGAGGTCATCGACTCACGAACTCGCGAGTTGAGAAAAGCGCGTGTGCTAAGGCAACGCTGTGGTCGTATGGAGACGTAAGGATCATGCTTGGTGTTAAATTATGGAGGGCAGGTTTTTACGAAGGAACTGTGGATGAGATTCGTGAGGTTCCAATAGGGAACCAAAGGATCCGCTTCGGCTCGAGGAGAATTTAGAATGATCCTATGCAGATCTCAGCTCGAGGGAAAGGGGGTCTACGTCATCAATTGTGGTATCAAAGCTTGATTTTTTCTGTATATTGCAGGTAGAAGGAGCCAGTGGAAAAGGAAGACAAAGTGTTGAATCTTTGTGATGATTGTTGCAAGGTGCGCAATAGTCAATTGATAGTCAAGAGGACTGTAGGAAAGGCTAGAAGCACTCACAGTTGCAGAGTGACAACAACAAGTTTTCCAGGAGGGAATACATGAACAGGAATATGTCTACTGAAGGCCAGGGATGTGAGGGAAAGAAGAACCACCAGCAGCAGAAGAAAAATCCAGAGATGGATCTGGAGCTCGCTGAGGTGAGGGAAAGAATAGAGCATCTTTCACTACGGGTGTAGAAGAACGCAAAGACATGTTGGGTGTATGAATCGCCTCTGTGGAGGAAAGCAAAGTGGCCAGTCAAGAAATTGTTGGCCAGATGACAACAAAGGCTATTGAGGATGTGGCTAAGGTATGTGAAAAGGATCAGGGCCACAGAGGATATGGTTCATGCCTGTGAACCAGAAGCTGGGAGAAATGTCAATAATGATGAAGAGGAGAGATCAAGAAGAGATCTCAAAAACTGCCAAGTGGGTAGTGAGGAATATTCGGGTTGCCAGGTGGGCAACAAGAAGAGGTCACAGGATGATCTCAAAGACTTCCAGGAGGGAATAATAGAGAATTCAGGTTGCCAGGAAGGCAATGACATGGGATCACGAGAGGATCTCAAATACTGCCAGGTGAGCAGCGCAGAAATCCCAGATTGTCAGGTGGGCAAGGGAGAGAAGATGAGGCCATGTGAGAGTCTCATGAACTCAGAGGTGAGTTCATATCAGCAAGGAGAGTTGATAGAGGAAGATCAGAAGAGCATTCTGATGATTGGGGGAATAGAGGTATTCCTGCCACATCTCTTAGATGAGGCAAAAAATTGTGTTTCCGATGCAGCAACAGCAGAAGGATAGCCAGTTGTGACTGTCAGGGAGAAAGGAGAACCAGAGTAGACATCAAAATCCACCCCCAAAAAAGAAGAGCATGCAGATAAGATGCTCACTCCATGAGAGATGGAGTTAAAAATGCTAGAGGATTGGTTGAACAATCTAGAACTAGTAGATGACTGCCATGAGTAGACAGTCATGCAGATGTTAGCAGAGGAGCATTCCGAGGAATCGCTTAGAATTTTCAGCCAGGGAACTGAACATATGATAATTGCAATGTTGAGGCATGCAGTAGCAGATGAAGGAGAATTCCAATCTAAGGAGCTGCTGGAGGGAGATGGAATTCAACCAGCGCAAGGAGAACTAGTAGAAGCAAAGCTGTCAGAAAGGGAAGCTGAGAAGAGACTCATTGATAAGACTGCAGAACTGAATTTTGCAGTAGAGTGGCAAGATAATGCCACAGAGAAAGAAAATAGCATGGGGGATCTAGTTTATCTGCCCACTAATAAGGACAAAGAAGTGCGGCAGAGGAGACTTCATAAAGAGAGCCATCCACTAGAGCAATTGGACAAGATAATTGAGGAGATCAAAAGGATGATGATCAGATCAATAGAAGTGGTCAGCAAAGGGGAGTTGAGGAGAGGAGAGCCTGCCATAGAAACATGGAAACAGATGCAACAATAGCAGTGAAACGATGCAGAAAATGGATAGCTCCAGAGAACTGTTTGGGATCTAGGTGGGTTTCAGCAGTGGTGTTGGGAAGCTCATGAGTAGGAGCTCATGATTTAGTAGCTGAGAAGTATGATGCAAGAGAATCACTCCACGTCATCAAGCGCTAGCCATCCAGCACTTCAAGCGCACATTCAATGGAGAGGATAAGCACAACCCTCTCACTTTCAAATTTCAAATTTGAATTAAATGTATTAATTGTTGTAAGGCTAGCAGAGCCAAAGCCATGCCTTCAAGCATGTTGTAGTTAATGTCATCCTTAATGGCTGATAGCATGGGGATCTAACTCCAATTCAGATTAGATGGCCCATTCAATGTAATTCATTGTAATTAATGAGAGTTGGTGAGGATGGAGGGAAGAGCTCAAGGAGACCCCTTTTGTAAAAATATCATTTTTATCTGTAGGTAGTTAGTCTGTAGAGAGGAAGAGAAGAATAGAAAATAGGTTAGAGAAGAGAGGAAGCCATGACTCTGTTGCAGTCTGAGCTCACATTGTAAAGAGGCATTTCATATTAATACAACTAGAGCAGTGTTTCCTGCATGTTATTCTCTGTATGATGATGAATGTCTTAATGTGTTTATGATATGTTGTAGATGTATGTTATATGTGCATTTGCAGGGATAGATAGATTTTTTTATCTGTGGGTTTACTAATTTTGCATCTAGATCTTTGTTGATTCATGAAAGAGGTTGCATGACAGAACACTGTGGGTTCTATAAGCCAGTGCATAGAGTGCACTTCTGAATTCTGTGGAACTTCAGACAAATATGTGCTAGGAGAGCACACCAGTTGAATTCACTGACTTAGGGAGAAACCTCAAGGTTGTTAAACACCTTGAGGGAGAAACTGTGCAGAGGAGGGCACGGAGAGGAGAAGCAGAATTGTTTAGAATTCTGTAAAGGCTCTGCCAGGAGCGCATCGAGAAAATGCATAGAAAGCATTGAGGAGAACTATGTTTTGAGTTCGGTAAGAAGAGGGAGTCACTAAGGATTCTATAGAATCTCTACCAGGAGAGCATTGAGTGAGTGAAAGGAGTGCACCAAGAAGAACTCTCTTTCGAGTTCTGAAATAGGAGAAGGGTCAAGGAAAAGACGCTAACAGGGTTGTTGAATACCCTATAGACTCTGCAATGTGTGCATCAAGAAGAAGGACTACGGGAGGGTGTGAGGCATTTCTTTCCAAGAAACGGCCTTGAATATGAGGTTTTCGAAATCTTAGCAGGACAAGGAGTGTGTGATAGTGGATTTGTTCTAAGTCCATAATCTCATAAGAGAAAGGGCAAGAAGAGCGCACACAGAGAAAACCTTTCAAGGTTTCTGAGTTGACAATCTCAGGAGGGGAAGCATTTCTATAATGCAGATGATACCCAAGGGAACCGGGCTCACAAGAGAATCATCGAAGGCTGAGTCCTTCAAGTGTCGAAAATATTCCAAGGGAATGGAAGAAGTGCAAGCTCAGGAGGGAGATATAGCTGTTGTTAGATAAACATTGGAAGGAAAGATATGGATCATTGAATCTACATCCAGATAGCAGGAGGAGGTCACACAGGAGAGTAGCTAAAATGGACAGTGGAGTCACTTCGGGGAGAAGTGTGGAGTTGTCATGATTCGTTGGATCTAGAAAGGGTGCGCAAGGTTTAAACCTCATAACAACAGAAGGAAAAGGACTCGTCACGTCCCAAAAGCATCAGGACTGTCCATTCTAGAGAACAGGTGGTAGAGATCTAGATCATCTCATGAATTAAGGTATCGAGAGGAGGGAGGCGAAGTTCCTTGTGTTTCAAACCCCCGGGTCGTGAGATCTCGATTCGACCTGAACCCTCAATCGAGGAGGAAGGAGAGTCATGATATTTCGCATCTCACTGCCTCATGTATTGGGGTTTCGGGGGATGAATGAGTTGCACCTTGATCACTAAAGTCACGAAGTGACGAGTGTTGAGGGCTCGTGCACACACGTGTCACACCTGTTAGGTGGGGATCGCGTGGTTAACAGATTGCACAAATATAGAATGCAAAGAAAAGATGGAAGTAGGCGATAGGTGGCATACACGTGTCACCTTGGAAGGTGTCAACCCATCGCTGACTTATCGTGCTTCAGGGATTCACAAAGGAGGAGCACGAGGGTTCAACACTCCAACTCGTGAATTCGTGAGTTGCGATTAGTGCTATCACTTATCCCTACCTAGTGGTTATGTGTGGAAGGTGCTAGACAGGAAGGATCCATACCCATATCGCATCTCGGGTATCAGAGGTTTGGAGAAAGAGGATTTGAGGTCATCGACTCACAAACTCATGATTTGAAAAAAGCGCTTGCGCTAAGGCAAGGTTTTGGTCGTATGGAGATGTAAGGCTCGCACCTAGTGTTAAATCATACAGGGTAGGTTTTTACGAAGGACCTATGGATCAGATTCATGAGGTTCCAATAGGGAACGAAAGGAGCCACTTTGGCTCGAGGATAATTTAGAACGATCCTATACGGATCTCAGCCCAAGGTCAAGGGGGTCTGCATCATCAATTACTTACAAAATTCTTATTGTAAAATTGTGTTCATTTACCTTTTTGTTTAAATTGATTATGCTTTTTATCTTTCCATCTATATTTTTGTTTTTATTTTTTTAATAACTGAAGTCCACTTTCTTTATTGCTTCTTTGAGTGTTCTTGGGTTATCATAATCAATTATTTCTTTATATATAAAAGGTAAGCAACTTATAAACCATTGAATATTTGTCTTTTCATCAACAATATACGACACATAACGCAACAACTTACGAACTTACTGCACGAATATTTTTTTGTCATACTGTAAGTTTTAAACCTGCGAAGTAAAGCAATGCATATATATTCTTAAGCAATACAGAAATTAATCAATGACTCATACACATATTACACAGAGATTTTTACCGGAAACCCTCAACCGGGAAAACCTTTCTTATTTTCATTATATCGAATTTCACCATTCGCCATACAATATATACAATGTTTTTAGGTATTCCGTAGATACCAAAACCCTAATCCCTTAATCCGGGATTAATTTACAAATCAACTAAAAATAGCAAAATCCGCTAAAAATAACAAAAACCGCCCAAAAATAAAATTCCTTAGGGATCGTCAGACGGAGTTGTCGTATCTAATGCACCCACACACACACACATGCAAAGAATATAACACATACCCAACACATACTTCCCAATTTTAAATCATAAAATTCCTTAGCCTTTTCTTCCTAATATTGTTCTGAAAAGTATTGTCTTTTAAAATATTTATTAAAAGTTCTCCAAGTTACGTATCATTCTTTAATATGTTTTAATTTCTTTATATCTTTCCACCATATATCATATTTCCCAACCAAGTTATATATTGTCATTTTTCTTTTAATTCACTAGAATAATTATATATTTGGAAGTACTTCTTCATTCCTAAAATCCATGCTTCAACTTCTTCTCCTATTTCAATTTCACCATTGAACATAAGAGGTTTCATCTTTTTAAATTCCCTAGTGATTCAATCGTAAGACTTGCGTTTATTTTTAATTTCTTGTTGATTACTATCACTACTTTAACTCAAATCTTCAATTCTTTGTTTTCTTTTATTATCCAATTTCTCATTGGTAGATTCAGTGTCAGTATCCAAAGTTTTTTGTTTTCTTCTTTTTCGTTTACATGCTCTATTTCCAATTTCATTAGATCCAAATTCTTTGTTCTTAAAATTTTCATGATCATGTAATTTGTTTAACAACACATCATTTATTTTTTCTCATGCTTTTAGGATACACTCATTTTCATCCTTCACACTTTGTAATTCTTCCTTAATATCTTTATGTGTTTGTAGCATTTCTGATTGGTTATCATTTCTTCTTTCATTTATATTTACCCAGATATATTCTCCTCATTTAAATTTTGTTTTTTCGATATTCTCCCGAGGCTTGGGATGAGAACTCCCTTCAGTTGACATTAACTTATATCCTTCCATGTATAGAAATACAACAAGAAAATTTTCCTTTCTCCCTGTAAATAATGAGTGAGAATAAAATTTATAAACCTTATCAGTCTACTTGAAAAAAAAGAGTAAGACCTCCTACTACTATATGTATATAAAATTTCTATTATGTTGAGCCCGCTCAAGCCAAGTGTTGAAACCTTAGCTCTGATACCATATTGTCACACATCCAAAATACACTAATAATTTTTTTCTTTTATCTAATTTGATTTCTCTAAATTCGTACATGGAAGGTAGTTCACATATGATATTTAAATTCTATGTGGGTCCATAGTCTTCATACTATGTTTTTGTGTTAATTTCGCTAACAAGGATACAAATTGTCAATAACAAAACCTAAGATAATGTACCCATATTATTAACACTTCATTACTTGAGTTAGGAGGTGTTTTAAATATTTGGAAGTAAACCATAAAGTTCTATAGTAAGTAATCAAACCTTTTTATAACCGGAAAACTCAAGTTTGCATTTCAAATCTTAGCTCTTATAGGTAATTCGTATAGACAAAGCATGGAAATTATTTTTTGTTTCTATATAGACAATGGTACTCATGACCCTAGCACCTAGATTAAACACTTATTTCATTTATTATTCCTATGGCATACCAATATTAACTCTTCCTACCTACAACACTTATGGAGCTCGTAACTACTATATGCCATTTTCAATGTAACTTATTAATATCTAGAAGAGGTTGGGGTTGTACTGTTAGGATTTTAATTTGGGAAACATATGGTTATATCTCAACCGTTCAAAGGAACAAGTGTCAATGGAATCTACTACCATCTATTGGAGTATTTAATTTTTGAAGAATGCAAGGATTTGGATTCATTACCACATTTTCAATCGATTTGACCCTAATTCTTCTTCTCACACCTGTTCTGTAGGAGAACGTGTCTCCTTGTACGATAACACTCTTCGATGTGGTGTTCTATATTGTAATCACATTGCTCTATAGAATCCTTATGTATCCTATACTCGCTTTCATTACCCAGTATTTGAAATCTTTGCACCCAAAATCATGTGGTCTTCTAGCTGATAGTTTAGAGATCTTCTCTTCAGGGGAACTCGACTATGTTGGAGAAATTCGGCTACAGTTGATTTCTTGGATTCTTGCAACCAATTTCATTCTCCAATGTTGGTCGCGTTGAATGCTAAAATATCCTTCATTTTCTATGTGCTTATTGTTCAAAACAATGGGATTTTTAAAGGATACTATGCGGGTTCTTTATCTATGGTAAGATTTCAATGTCTTTACACTTTACCCAACAAAGTTATTTTGTTTACAAAATCCATTGTTCTTGAAATATGTTATTTTAAATATTATATTCTAACATTGGTGTATAATGTAGGTACCTTCTATTTCATTTAACCAAGACCGACGAGATTTGGTCTCGTTCGCGGATCTTGCTAGCTATGGCATCTAAGGAACGTACTTAAACAATGCTAAGAATTCAAAACTCCTTTGCTATGTACTTCGTAAAAATATTTACAACAGGACTATCAAAAAATTGTTAAGTACTAAAGTTTTGACACGTGTCCTAGTCTGGTGTAGGGTGAATTCATGAAGCTGGGTAACACTTTCGTGACAATCGGATCTCCAAAATTCCTAAAAACATTTTTTCGGAAGAAATTTTTTTCCGTCGAACCTTTGAATGTCAAAATCAAATGACACCCTGACGATGCCCTTGATTTTCATGTACAATTTTAGCCGGATGGATATTTTTCATCCGGTAACATCTTTTCGGCCGAAAGATATTCCGGCCAAAATAATGTTTCGTCCGAACTATATTTCGGTTGAAAGAACTTTTTGGTCGAAAGATTATTTTGGCCTAAAACATGTTTCAGCTGAAATATTAGTTCAACCAAAAAAAGGTTTATATATTACCCACACATCACTCCTGCAATTGTTTTTGCGCGTTCATACATGTTTGGTGTTTGTTGTGTGGGCATAGAGAATTTGTTGTTCTTGTTGTATGGTGTTTGTTGTGTTGGCGAAGAGCATTTTTTGTGTGAGGTGTACGGTGTTTGGTGAGCGGGAAGAGAGCGGTTTTTGTAGGCAGACGAATGGTGTTTTCTATGGACGGGTGGTGTTGTGGACGTTGTAGCAGCGGGCATTCAGTCCAGGTATGTTTAGATTAGGATATTTTCAATTAGGATTTAAATTTAAAATTTAGAATTAAGGATATTTTGAATTAACATTTAAATAAGGATATGTTCAGTCCATTTATGCTTAGAATTTAGAATTTTAAATTAGGATTAAATTTGTTTTTTTAGATTGTTTACATGGACTTATTCGTCCATGTCCATGTACAGTGACGGGCCTGAATTCGGGCTTGTCCATGTACATGGAAATGGCTGAATATGTCCTTTTCCATTAAGTTTAAATATGTTTAAATTTTAAATTTTTAAACCAGGATGAATTTTAAATTTTTAAACAAAGCCGAATTTCAAATATGTTTAAATTTTTAGAAAATTTAAATTTTTAGTTAAAAATTTAAGTTTAGAAATTTTGTTAGAATATTGACAGGGCCTTATTCGGCCCTGTCCATGTAGAAGTTAGAAGTTAGAAGTTAGAAGTTATTTTAGAATTTTAGAATTTAAATTTTAAATTTCTATTTCGGGCTTAAATTTTAAATTTCTATTTAAATTTTAGAATTTAGAAAATAATTTTCGATTGTTGATAGGGCCTTATTCGACTATGTCCATGTACAGTGACAGGCCCGAATTGAGGCCTATACCTGTACATGGACAGGGCCAAATATGGCTCTGTCCCTTGTGTTTAAATATGTTTAAATTTTAAATTTTTAAACATGTTTCAAATATGTTTAAACCGGGTTGAATTTTAAATTTTTAAACAGAGACAAATTTTAAATTTTTAAACAGGGCTGAATTTAAATTTTTAAATAGGGTCGAATTTTAATTTTTTTAACAGGTCCGAATTTCAAATATGTTTAAATGTTTAATTTTTAGAAAATTTAAATTTTTAGTTAAAAAATTGAGTTTAGAATGTTGACCATGCCTTATTTGGCCCTGTCCATGTACAGGGACAAGCCTGAATTCAGAGCTATTCCTGTCCATGGATAGGGACGAATATGGCCCTGTCCATGTATAGGAACATGCCCGAATTCGGGCATGTCAATGTACATGGACAGGGCCATATTCAGCCATTTCCATGTATTACCTCAAGAAGAAGGATAAGTAGATATACAACTAGTAACAAAAGCCCAGTTCCATAGGAAATCCATACAACTACTAAGCAAATAGGAAGAGTTGCAGAAAATATACAGAGGCCTAAAGAGACTGTAAACTTTATGGTAGGACACAGATTAGCTATTCTAACTATAAACAGTGAGACCAAGGGCTAAGCATGACTGTTGTAGGGCCACCACTACCCTGAATAGTGCCCAAAATGAACAAAATTAGACTCTGACAACAACCGTAAAGAAACATCACCATTAAGGACCTAGTACATATCACAATATTTAATAGACCTAACAAAAATCTTGAAATACAAAAATATGTCTATAGTAGTTGCTGCAGTAGGAGAAAAATAAGTACAATCTTGACAAAATCTCCACTTCTCTACTAATAGTATTGCTAATTTAAATTTTTAGTTAAAAATTACAATCATGGAAACAATAGGGATAAATGAAGTGTACAGAACCATGAATCAAACCTATTGTAATCATACCAACTAACTGTATAGGGTTGAACATGATGAAGTACTGAGCTAATATGATATGAGACCACAACAAGTCCTGCGAACAAACTGAATTACACTACATTCTTTGCTTAGAAGTAATTCCATCATATTCGTTCATAATGACATTGATGTTGCATTCTTATTAATTAGGGTCCTACTCCTAGAATAGGATATGAATAAGACCTATATTGGTTGTGCTCATATGTTACATGTATGAAATTCTTATACCTTTTCATATTTATGGGATTGGTTCTAACTCAATACTAATACAAATACAACAACATCCTTTACATTCAACTTATGATCATCTACTCTACGTGTCTATATGATCTCAACATAATATAGGGTTATGACTCATACAAGATGATTTGTTCATGTTCAATGATGTGTTTTTTTTATGTTCTTATAACTAAGAGTAATACATGTCTAAATTGATGTGGGTTTCTGATCTTTGTTGGATTTGTTGTCATTTTATGAAAAATGACAGAATTAACAGAATTAAATCTGAATTAAATATGACAGAAATAGAACAGAATTAATTATGTTAACTTTGTTCATGATTGGTATGTTAATTTTGTTCATGGTTGGTATGCTATTTTCTTAATCATTTTATGTTGTTTTCTTATCCAAATAGTAAATTAAATCTTAAATTTAAAACAAAACATTACATATAATTGATTTTATAAACTATGGTATGATCTATTGTAACAAATTTTTATAGTGTAATATATATGACACTTAACAAGTCATTTCCATATGTTCGTCTATAAAGGACACACACCTATATATGAATTTATGACATCTGTAAGAATGAATATAGGAATGTATTAACATCTTCGTGTGACCATATTTGTTATCCTATTTATAAATAGTTCTAGGTAAATGAAACATAGTATAATAATTAAAATGGGTATAAAAATATAAAGTTAATGAAGAAAGGTTATAAAGTTAAAGTATTGAAGTTTTACAGATTCAAACTAATTCAATATAAATAAGGTAAATTTTCATCAATTTTGTGACAATTAGGACTTACTCAGTTGCATCTTCTGCAAAATATATATCCCATTAAAACTCACATTACTATGTTTACAATAGGCTATGATGCACTTACATTTGAAATTATTGTCATGATTGCTCTCAATCTAGATTTATAACTCTAACAAACCCTTCCAATATTGCATTTTATCCATTTGCTCCACCTCATCTTAATATAACTTAATATTGAAGAGAATTTAAAAATTACTTATAGTGATGACCAAACTTATTGAATGCTTATCTTATTGATGATATTTATATTCATATAATATTACTTCACACATATTGACCAAATTTATTGAATGCTTATCTTATTGATGATATTTATATTTATATAATATTACTTCACACATATTGACAAAATTTATTGAATGCTTATCTTATTGATGATATTTATATTCATATAATACAAGTTCAAATTGAATACTTATTAATTAATTCATTAATAACCTAGACATTAGTAACTAATGTGTTTATTGAACCATAATATTGTATGTGTGTTGAATATTTAGGCATAGCTAGCACACACATATCCCACACATAGACGATAATAACAAGTGATGTTCCTAATGCATATTTTTTAAATCTTCACAACTAATCATGCATACAATTAAATAAAGTAAATCAAACTTAAAATAATCCCCATTAAAGAAAGAGTAATAATTCAAAATTCATCCATATTTAAAATTGAATTATTATAATTTAAACATGGTAGGAACTATGGGAGGAAACATGGATTCACATATCGAATCCCAAATCTGATCCTCAATTGACTTGGAATCACCAAAGTCCTTTTAAACCAGTAATTCCATATCCATCTACCATCCCATCATTGTTGCTTTGAATCGATTTCCCTTGGCGAACCCAACTTCTGATTTCAATGACTTCTATGTGTGGGTTTTATTGATTATTATGAAAATATTGTGGTTTTATCTTCTGTCACTTATCCCTTTAGTCATCATTTTGTGCCTGACCAGTCGGCCAGGAGCTAAATGGGGGGTCATCACTTCGGTGTTTAAAGACCTATAGATTCAAATGCCCTGCTTTTATGTGCATGGATGATGAGTGAAGGATAAGAATTTTCCATGCTGTGTATGGGCCCCTTACTTATCTTTGAGTTGATTGATTCATGGTTGAAAATCTAGTATTTGCACCTTCTTATGAGAGAGTAACTATGTGGCTTGATTGATTAAAACTTCAATTTATCGCTACATTTTTAATTGCTTGAACTTGGGTACATCTCTGCATTTTTATTGATAGATTGTGCATTGTGAATGATAAACCTCTAAGTTGAATGGCAGTCCCTTGGTGAACCAAACTTATGATTTCAATGACTTATCTAGGTGGGTTATATTGATTATTATGAAAATATTTTGTTTTTATCTTTTGTCCCTTATCCCTTTAGTCATGAGTCTGTGCCTAAGCAGTCGGCTAAGAGTCGAATCAACGATCGTCACTTCAGTGTTTAAATACCTATAGATTCAAATGCCATGCTTTTCTGTGCATGGATGATGAGTGAAGGATAAGAATTTTATCTATTGTCTATCCCTTATTTATCTTTGTGTTGATTGATTCATGGTTGAATGTTTAGTCTTTGCACCTACTTCTGTAGATTTGGTTTTTCCTTGAAATTCATCCGATCAATATAGCTTCTCTTCCTAGCCATAAAATCACTTTTGATATAGCTTCTCTTCCTAGCCATAAACTCTTATCATTCTAAACTCCTCAAAAAGGAACCAGTCTTCCACTTTGGCGGTCTTTTCCAATTATAGTGACCCTTTGACTAAAGGAATAATTATAACGAATATTTCATTTTGGATAATAAAGTCTAATATAGAAATAAAAGAGTTTTAGATGGGAACTAATTACTATACTCATTTATTATAACTTCATATAATATTTATAGATGGGAACTAATTATTATATTATTGATGATATTTATATTCATATAATATAACATCAAATTGAAAATGTATTAATTAATTCATTAACAACCTAGACATTAGTAACTAATGTGTTTATTTCACCATAATATTGTATGTGTGTTGGATATTTAGGCATAGCTAGCACACACATATCCCACATGTAGACGATAATAACAAGCGATGTCCCTAATATAATTTTTAAAATGTTAACAACTAATCATGCATAAAAATCAATAAAGTAAATCAAACTTCAAATAATCCTCATTAAATAAATAATACTAATTCAACATTCATCCATATTTAAAATTGAATTATTATAATTTAAACATCGTAGGAACTATGTGAGGAAAAAAGGAATGACATATCGAATCCCAAATGTGATCCTCAATTGACATAGAATCATCGGGCTCCCTTTAAAACCTTAACTGCATCTCGCATCTCCCATCCCTTCCTTTGTTGAAATATGTTGCAGTTTTGACTATATTGAACTAACTCTAGATATAATCCAAATGTGGAATCTTCAAACCTTTCAATCTAATATCTCTAGTAGACAACTAGTATTAGTCATCACACATCTAGGGGAGTGTGGATAGCATGACCCTCCCACAACACGAGGTGAGTGTGGATATATATAGACATTACCATTTAGAACCATTAATTCAGGAGACAATTAAGACTCACTCAATTTCATCTTCTTAAAAATATATACGTCATTAAAAATCACATTACTATTTGTAGAAATAGGCTTCATTACCACCATAAATTTTGTGACAATTAAGAATCACTCAAAATCATCTTCTTTTTAATATATATCCCATTAAAACTAACATTACTATGTTTACAATAGGTTATGATGCACTTACATTTGAAATTATTGTCATGATTACTCTCAATCAACGTGAATTTCCACCTTATATGACTATTTTATCTAGATTTCTAACTCCAACTAAGCCTCAGAAATATTACATTTTCTCCACCTCATTGAAATTTATATTAGGAATATGAACAACCCGCATACCCATCCCATGTTGATGTTATTAGTGGGCGTGTGAGGTTATGAAGATTAAACTCTTTGATTTGGGAATTCTAATGCATTCCATTATATGTGGTCTTTTCATGAATCTTAAAGAAATGTTATAAGGAATATACATTTGGTCTTAGTGGATTGAACCATGTTCAAAGAATATGCACATGATATTGAGTTAATTTTGGGTAGTTATCCACTCAATGTTTAAATCCCTTAGTTTATAGTACAATTAGGTTCTTTATATAACTTTAGGTGACCATAAAGTATTTCATAGTTATGTATTTAGTTCAACCATATCCACAACTATCCAACAATTTGTCCTTAAATCTCTCAAGTGATCCAACTATATAATATAACATTTCCACAGTTCATATGTTATATAATATAACATTATCCAATCTGTGATCAGATAAGAGTGCACCACTTGGTAAAGCAAGATTTCCTACGTGCCAAGATTAAAGGCATAGCAAGTTGTTGTGCACCACTTACTAAATATTTCTTATGTTATTAGTGGGTGTGTGAGGTTATGAAGATTAAACTCTTTGTTTTGGTGATTCTAATGCATTGAATTATATGTGGTCTTTGTGGATCCAACCATAGGGAATTTTTAAGGAATCTTAAAGAAATGTTCTAATACATTTTTTCAGTGGATCCAACCATAAGGAACTTTTAATGAATCTTAAAGAAATGTTATAAGGAATATATATTTGGTCTTAGTGGAGTGAACCATGTTCAAAGAATATGCACATGTTATTGAGATAATTTTGGGTAGTTATCCACTCAATGTAGATATCCCTTAGTTTATAGTACAATTAGGTCTCTTTATATAACTTTAGGTGACCATAAGGTATCTCATAGTTATGTATTTAGTTCAACCATATCCACAACTATCCAAAAATTTCTCCTTAAATCTCTCAACTATTCCAACTATATAATATAACATTTGCACTGTTCATATGCTATATAATATAACATTATCCAATATGTGATCAGATAAGAGTCCACCACTCAGTAAAGAAAGATTTTTTATGTGCCAAGATTAAAGGCATAACAAGTTGTTGTGCACCACTTACTAAATATTTCTTATGTTATTAGTGGGTGTGTGAGGTTATGAAGATTAAACTCTTTGTTTTGGGGATTCTAATGCATTGCATTATATGTGGTCTTTGTGGATCCAACCATAGGGAATTTTTAAGGAATCTTAAAGAAATGTTATAATACATTTTTTTAGTGGATCCAACTATAGGGAACTTTTAATGAGTCTTAAAGAAATGTTATAAGGAATATATATGTTGTCTTAGTGGATTGAACCATGTTCAAAGAATATGCACATGTTATTGAGTTAATTTTGGGTAGTTATCCACTCAATGTAGAAATCCCTTAGTTTATAGTACAATTAGGTCCCTTTATATAACTTTAGGTGACCATAAAGTATTT
>ML783511.1:441986-466530 GCA_009831015.1 Picea engelmannii
CACACAATACAAGAGAGACACAGATTTACGTGGTTCACCCAGTGTGGGCTACGTCCACCAGAGAAATTTCTAGGTCCTTCCTTTATTATTATCCAGCAAATGAAGGGATACGACCTATAGCAAAACCCGCTGTAACTTCCTCTTCTTTCTCTCACAGTATCCTCTCTCAGAATACAATATTCACCCTCGTACATAGCCGCAATACATTTCCCTCATAAAAGAGGGTTTCCTTCTAGGGAAAAAAACCCTAACATAATCTCTACCATTAGATCTGCGACCTTATAATGAACGGTCCAGATTTACAATGAAATTACAATATACTTTTATAAGGCAATTTTTGCTTCGGGGACTTCGCCCCCGAACCCCCGCTGGGGGCCCGCTTGCCCCCAGACCCTCCAGCCGGGGGGATGGACCCCCCGGACCCCGCAGAGGGGGTATGCCCCCTCTGCACTCCCCCGCGTGGAAGAGTGTACATACTTCTGGGGTGTAAATACTTCATGGGGTATAGACACGGCTGAAAGCAAAGGACCTCTGCATCAGGAAGATAATCAGGCTCCACAACCAAAAATGTATTTATCTCAACCATATATGAAAATATCAAACAATTTGTCCTTAAATCTCTCAAGTATTCCAACTATATAATATAACATTTTCACAGTTCATATTCTATATAATATAACATTATCAAATATGTGATTAGATAAGAGTGCACCACTTAGTAAAGAAATATTTCTTATGTGCCAAGATTAAAGCCATAACAAGTTGATGTGCACTACTTACTAAAGATTTATTATGTTATTAGTGGGTGTGTGAGGTTATGAAGATTAAACTCTTTGTTTTTGGGATCCTAATGCATTTCATTATATGTGGTCTTTGTGGATCCAACCATAGGGAAATTTTAAGGAATCTTAAAGAAATGTTCTAATATATTTTTTCAGTGGATCCAACCATAGGGAACTTTTAATGAATCTTAAAGAAATGTTATCAGGAATATATATGTGGTCTTACTGGATTGAACCATGTTCAAAGAATATTCACATGTTATTGAGTTAATTTTGGGTAGTTATCCACTCAATGTAGCAATCCCTTAGTTTATATTACAATTAGGTCCCTTTATATAACTTTAGGTGACCATAAAGTATTTCACAATTACATATTTAGTTCAACCATATCCACAACTATCCAACAATTTGTCCTTAAATATCTCAAGTGATCCAACTATATAATATAACATTTCCATAGTTTATATGTTATATAATATAACATTATCCAATATGTGATCAAATAAGAGTGCACCAATTAGTAAAGCAAGATTTTTTATGTGCCAAGATTAAAGGCATAACAAGTTGTTGTGCACCACTTACTAAAGATTTCTTATGTTATTAGTGGGTGTGTGAGGTTATGCAGATTAAACTCTTTGTTTTGGGGATTCTAATGCATTGCATTATATGTGGTCTTTCTGGATCCAACCATTGGGAATTTTTAAGGAATCTTAAAGAAATGTTTTAATACATTTTTTTAGTGGATACAACTATAGGTAACTTTTAATGAATCTTAAAGAAATTTTATAAGGAATATATACGTGGTCTTAGTGGATTGAACCATGTTCAAAGAATATGCACATGTTATTGAGTTAATTTTGGGTAGTTATCCACTCAATGTAGAAATCCCTTAGTTTATTGTACAACTAGGTCCCTTTATATAACTTTAGGTGACCATATAGTATTTCATAGTTATGTATTTAGTTCAACTGATGCAGACCCCTGACCCTCGGGCCAAGATCCATGCAGGATCGTTCTAATTCTCCTCTGAGTCAGATTGACTCTTCAAATTCCCTACGGGAATATCTCACACACACAAGAGTGTATCCACAGTTCCTTCCTAAAAAGACCCGCCCTATCCAACTTAACTCCAGGCATGAGCCTTGCACTTCCATATGACCATGAACTGGTCCTTGCACAAGCGCCTTTTGCAACTCACGTATTTGTGGGTTGAAGACCGTCGACTTTTTCTTCACCCAACGCTGATACCTGAGACACGATGGGATATGGCTCCTCCTTGTTAGTGCCCTCCAGGCGTAACCACCGACTAGGGATAAGCACTAGTCTCACTCCCAACTCGCGAGTTCGCGAGATGGAATGTTGAACCTCTAGGACCCTCTTTTATGAAACTTCGAGATGCGAAAGTCAGAGAAGGTTTGACTCCTTCAACACTTCTCAGAACTTGCAACTTCACAACTTGAATTGTTGAGCCTTTGTGCTCCTTTCTTACGAGAACCTGGAGCACGAGAAGTCAACAGGGTGTTGAATTCTTCCCAGGCAATGAGTGTCCACCTGTCAACTACACGGTCCCCACTAGATGGATGCGCCACGTGCTCACTCAAGACCTTGGCCCTCGGCTCTTCACAACTCCTGTAGTCGAAATTGATTCCTCCCAACCTCTGAAACCTCGATACGTGATATAGAAAAAAGGTTATGATCCAATGGTTTCTCCTAGTTCTCGCTATTTAAGAGTTCACACAAACAAAGGATTTGGTCTATCCTCCGAACTCACAATATGCGATACCCCGTAAGGATTCAGATCTAATGGTTCTCCTACGGATTGGATCCAACAGTTTGGATCTCTTCCTCCGCTTCTCACAACTCGGGACTTTGCGACTCCAAGAGTTTGGTCTTCCACCTCTAAATTCACGAACCCCAAGTTCTCGAAATGATCCGGCGGCCCAAACTGACCTCGATTGACGGTCTTCATTGATCCTTAACACCAATGTAATGGGTTCTTCCAACTCTTATCCACCCTACAACTCCTGTGGATCCTACGGTCTTCGCAACTTCATGAGTTCTCCATGGAGAATTTCGACCGTTTGATTTCTTCCTCAAGAATCTCTGTGAAACGAGCAAATGTTCCTTCCCCAAAACTTAACCATCAGTGAAATGATTTTGCTTCCTCGTCTCCCACTTGAACACCTCAAAGGTGTTTATCCTCCTAAGATTTAACTTGTAAACTCGAGTCTCTAAAAGGACTCCTGCACGCACTCCTTGCGACAATCTTTCAAATAATCCTGGGTATTTGATCTTTCAACTCTGTGCACTTTCTACAACAACAGTCCTTCAACCTTTTAACCTTAGTTAATAAGTTCTAAGGGCTCGACTATCATGTGCTCACCTTGCATGAATTATGTGCTTCACCTGCACTTCTGCTGGAATGGGAACAATGGTATCCCTCCTGAGCTTTCTGAGATAAAACTCATAAACCTTGTCAATGCACACTTTGCGGACGTTTCACTGCACTCCTTGTAGGAACTCTCTCAGGATGAGAAACAATTGAAACTCATTCTCCTTCTCACTCAGAATTCATATACTTAACATGAAATCATACATTCATCATAACATTGAAACAAATACATAACAAAGAAATAAAGCCACTGTAAACATACCATTCAACTAATGTAAACAGTAAGCATCATAACACCATGAAAGTGAGTCAAATATCCAAATATTCACTTAATTTCTTCTGTACATAGGTTCTTCTCTCCAGCTCTCTGCTACAGCTCTTCAGCTTATTTTCTATGCTAATAATGATACAATAATGCAAGAGTGAGGGTGTCTATATTCTTTTTCCCTCCTACACTTATAAATTGTCCAATATAACATTCATATCTATCTACTTTCATTAACTGGGCTTAAATTCATTTTACATTGATAGATGAGAGCAAATCACTCAAGCTTTATTTACAACAGCTAGATATAAATGCAAGTATGCTTCTATCTATTACATTAATATCTACTTCTTAATTTTCCAAAAACATTTCAAAACGTGTAAAATGTGTGTTGTTCTTTCCAGCTATCTTATGGCTTCATGCTGGCTTGGCTGGCTACTTGCGATGCTCCTACATCATACTCTATCGCTCAAAAGTTTTCATGAACTCCTGTTCATGAGCTCTTGCATGGTCTGTCCATGCTTATGGATTTATGTTTCATCTTCCCAACTGGCATCTTCAACTGGGTGTCCTTTCCACTTGACAAAGTATTCAAAATACTCTTTTTTCCTAGTCTTTTTGCTAACCCTCTTGTCAATTATTCTTTCCATCTGTGGCTTCTCAACTATAGGAATTTGTTTGGTCCATTGAACCTCTTTCTATTCATTTTCTGCTCCTACTTCTTCAGTTCTATAAGGGTACAAATCTACGACATTGAATATTAGTGAGATTCTGATACCATCAGGTAATTCAATCTCATATGAATTTGCCCCGAATTTCCTTATGACCTTGCATGGTCCAATATCTTTCATCTTCAGTTTATTATATGTTCCCCTTGGGAACTTTTCCTTCCTCAGATGTGCAAGAATCATATCACCAACTTCAAATTGAAGTTCATGCCTGTGTTGTTCTACTCTGCGCTTGTATTCTTGAATTGAATTCTGCAATCACTCCTTAATTCGGTTATGAATCTCCTTCATTGCTTATGCAAAGTCTTATGCACTAGCACTCCTGAATTCAACTTGTTCTAAATATTTCAATTCAGAAACTCCCCTTGGCTGCATTCCATATACAATCTGGAATGGACTCTGTCCTATGCTTCTGTTGAGTGAGTCATTGTAAGAAAATTATTCCTGTGGCAGAATGTGATCCCACTGACAGTGGTGTTCAGTCACTAAGATCCTCAACAAGTCTCCCAAGCTTATGTTCACGAATTCTGTCTGCCCATCCATTTGAGGATGATATGCTGAGATAAAAGACAAACTTGTCCCCAGATTTTTCCATAAGGTCCTCCAGAAATGTCCTACAAACTTAGTATCCTAATCAAACACAATACTCCTTGGTAAGCCGTGAAGTCTGACTACTTCCTTGAAAAATAGGTTCAAAATATGAGTTACGTCACTGGTTTTCTGGCATGGTATGAAATGTGCCATTTTTTAAAATCTGTCGACTACCACAAAGATTGAATCACATCCTCTTTGTGTTCTTGGCAGTCCCAATACGAAATCCATGTTCACTGCATCCCACGTCCTTTCTAGTGTGGGTAATGGTTGATATAACCCTGTGTTTTGTCTTTTCCCTTTTGTGTGCTGACAAATCCTACATCTGTCCACAAATTTCTTAACATCTGTCCTCATCCCTGGCCAAAAATATGAGCCATTCAACTTTGTGAACGTCTTATCATGACCAAAGTGCCCGACCAATCCTCCACTATGTTTTTCCTTCAGCAAGTTCTCCCTTATGGAGCATTTTGGAATACATAGTTGATTTCCCCGGAATAATAACCCATGCCGGATCATATACTCGGTCCATTGGCTTCTATCCCTGAGAACTGGACTCTCAGATGCCTCATATGCCTCCTTAAAATCTGGGTCATCTCTATACATTTCTTTTAGGTTATCAAAACCCAAATTCTTGACTCTGAATTTCTGCATAAGCAAACATTTCTTGCTCAAAGCATCAACAACTTTGTTAGTAGTTCTAGAAATATGCTTAGTTACAAAAGTAAAATTATTCATGAATTCAACCCATTTAACATGTTTTTGGTTCAACGTATCCTGTTGAGTCACGAATTGTAAAGAATGATTATCATTGTACAAAACAAACTCTTTGGGAACCAAATAATGTCTCCATTTCTTCAGTGCTTGTATTACAGCATAGAACTCCTTGTCATATGTTGAGTACTTAACCTTTGCTTCATTCAGTTTTTCACTAAAGTATGTGATCGACCTGTCGTCTTGGCTCAAGATTGCTCCAATTGCAAATCCACTCGCGTCACACTTGACCTGGAATGTCTTTCTAAAATCTGGCAAAACCAGAATCGACTGCTCAGTGATCCTCTCCTTTAGCAGATTGAAGCTCTTCTCTTCTTGTTTTGTCCAGTGAAAAGATTTGTGTCTTTTCTTCACCGTATCCATCATTGGTGCACTAATTCGACTGAAGTTTCGAATGAATTTCTTGTAGAAACTTGCCAAACCATGGAAGCTTCAAACTTCAAACACATTTTTCGGCAATGGCCAATTCTTAATTGGATTTACCTTTTCGAGATCCATCTTCAAATCAATAACAAAACCCAAATAAATGAGTTCTATCCTCATAAATGATGATTTATTCATATTAATTAGCAATTTCTCTTACTGTAATCTCTTCATTACTGCAGCTAAATGTTTCAAGTGTTCTATTTTTGTCTTGCTGAAAATTAATATATCATCAAGATATACAATGATGAATTTCCCTATGAAATACTTCAGGACTTCATTCATCAGTCTCATGAAAGTACTGGGTGCATTCTTTAATGCAAATGGCATGACAATCCATTCATACATCCCCTCATTCGTCTTGAATGATGTCTTCCATTCATCACCTTCTCTCAATCGAATTTGATGATATTTTCTTTTCAAATCAACCTTTGAAAAAAATCTTGCTCCACTCAAGATATCCATCAAGTCATCCATCCTTGGCAATGGAAATCTGTATTTGATGGTAATCTTATTGATTTCCCTTGAGTGTATACAGATCCTCCAGCCTCCATCTTTCTTTAGGCAGAGCACTATTGGAACATCACATGGACTCAAGCTTTCTCTAATCAATCCTTTGTCCATTAAGTCCTAGACCTGCCTCTTGACTTCTTCATTTTCCTACGGTGTCAACCTGTACGTGGATTTGTTCAGCAAGATGGATCTAGGTATAAGGTCAATATGATGGCCTATACTTCTGATAGGTGGCAACGAACAAGGTGGTTTGTCCACTAATATATCAACAAACTCTTCCAGCAACTCCTAGATTTCTTCTGGTAAATCATCTATCCTTGTATTGGTCAAAACAATTTTAGGCTTCCTAACCAAAATAAATTGGGTGTCTTCCTTCTTCTTAACCTCCTAAAGAATTTCCTTCCCACTCATGAGAAGTACAGTGTTGCTCATCTCTTTTTTCACCTCTTTATCCTTAATTAGAAGCAACATGTGAGTCCTACCATTTTTTTCCAGGGTGTATGTGTTCTTTCTCCCATCATGAACTACGTTTTTTTCATATTTCCATGGTCTACCTAGCAATAGATGACAAACATCCATGGGAATGACATCACATAATATTTCATCCTTATATCCTCCTATTTTAAATTCAACTAAACATTGTTTAGTGACATTTACCTGATGTCCTTTTGTAGCCATGAAACTCTGTATGGGCTTGGATGTACAATAGTCTCCAGCTCTAGATTTTCTACCATCTTTGTAGATATGAGATTGTCTGTGCTACCGCTGTCCACTATGACCTTGCATACTCTGTCTTTAGTTTTGTAGGCAGTCCTAAACAGACTATTTATTTGGGATGGGTTCTCTGCCTCCTTCTTTGTCTTCAAGAAAACTTTCCTCATCATCAAAGATCTTCCTCCCTCAGCGTATTTTTCCTCAACATTCCATCATTGAGATTGAACAATGTGATTTTCACTACCATCTTTCTTCTTATCTAGACACTCATAGGATTTATGTCCTATTTTTCCACAGACAAAGCACTTTATTTCACCGCCTTTTCCTCTTCCTCTTCCTTTGGATCAAGGAAAAGTATTTCTATCGGCATATTACCCTCTCTGTGAGCTTCCTCCTCTCTCATGCTGAGATTTAGGTTTATTCCCCTCTTCTTTAGATTTCTGAGTTCTATCGTGGGAAATTGGTTTGCCTCTGGCTTGACTTCTGCCTCGGCCTATTTGACCTTGTTTTCATCTAATCTTCTCTTCATCTTTCAAAGCTATCTGTTAAGCATCTTCCATGGTCTGAATGGTCATCATGCTCATCTCATATTGAATGTCATATCGAAGACCATTCATGTACCTGGCAACTTTTTCATTATCGCTTTCCCGATGACCTTCTTTGATGTTTATCTTGTAGAACTCTTCAATGTATTCTTTCAATGACATCAGCTTCTATCTCAAATTTTGCATCTTCTGAAATAGAGTGATCTGATAATCCTTGGGTATAAATTTGGATTTCATATTTGCAACCATTCTATCCCAACTCTTGATTTTTTCCTTTCCTTTGCAGTGTCTGTCAGCCTGCAGTTCATCCCACCATAGTCGTGCATGCCCTTTAAGTCTAGTAATGACATGTTTGACTTTCTTGTCTTCCTTGACATCCTCATAGTCAAAGTATTTATCCATAGCTCTAATATAGTCTAGAATCTCTTCAACATCTAGGTTTCCCTCATAGATGGGAATCTCCATCTTTTCTCTGGCACCTACCCTATCAACAACCCTGAATAGGTGTTCATCTACAACATATTCGACCGGGACTTCTTCTCCTTCATGTCCAGCTTCATTTTCACTTTTATCTTCGTTGATATCCCCAGCGTCAATTGTGCTCCTTTGTGTTGTCTCCATGGCATCAAGCATAGCACGTAACTCACGCATTTCTCTTTCCACTGCTGGATCAGGCATATGTCTGTCTCTTCTTCTTGGTGGCATGGCTGTGAAATGTTCCTCTTTTCTCTGCTACAAAAAGAAAAGAACTTGTTCTAAGATATGATACCAAATTGATAACAGACACCCAACCCTCGGGCCAAGATCCACGCAGGATCATTCTAATTCTCCTCTGAGTCATATTGACTCTTTAATTTCCCTATGGGAATATCTCACACACACAAGAGTGTATCCATAGGTCCTTCCTGAAAAGACCCACCCTATCCAACTTAACTCCAGGCATGATCCTTAGACTTCCATATGACCAAGACCTGGTCCTTGCGCAAGCGCCTTTTGCAACTAGTGTATTCGCAGGTTGAAGACCCTCAACTTTTTCTTCACCCTATGTCGATACCTGAGAGGCGATGGGATATGGATCATCCTTGTTAGCACCCTCCACGTGTAACCACCAGCTAGGGATAAGCACTAGTCTCACTCGTAACTCGCGAGTTCATGAGTTGGAAGGTTGAACCTCCAGGCCTTTCTTTTACGAAACTCTGAGACATGAAAGTCAGAGAACGTTTGACTCCTTCAGTGCTTCTTGAAACTCACAACTTTTCCACCTGAGTTGTTGAGCCTTTGTGCTCCTTTCTTACGAGAACCCGAAGCATGAGAAGTCAACAGGATGTTGACTCCTTCCCAGGCGATGAGTGTCCACCTATCAACTATGTGGTCCCCACTTGATGGACGGGCGACGTGCTCGCCCGAGACCTCGGCCCTCAGCTCTTCACGACTCCTGTAGTCAAAATTGATTCCTCCCAACCTCCAAAACCACGATACATGATATAGCAAAGATGTTCTGATCCAATGGTTGCTCCTACTTCTCGCTATTCAGAAATTCGTACAACCAAAGGATTTGGTCTATCCTCTAAACTCATGATATGTGATACCCCATGAAGATTCAGATCTAATGGTTCTCCCGCGGCTTGGATCCGATGGTCTGGATCTCTTCCTCCACTTCTCCCAACTCGGGACTTCGTGACTCCAACTTTTGGTCTTCCACCTCCAAACTCATGAACCCCGAGTTCCTGAAATGATCTGGTGGCCCAAACTGACCATGATCGATGGTCTTCGTTGATCCTTAACTCCAACGTAATGGGTTCGTCCAACCCTTATTCACCCTGCAACTCCTTTGGATCCTACGGTCCTCGCAACTTCACAAGTTCTCCATGGAGAATTTCGACCGTTCGATTTCTTCCTCAAGAATCTCTATGAAATGAGAAAATGTTCCTTCCCCGAAACTTAACCATCTGCATGAGGCTTTCGCTTCCTCATCTCCCTTTTGAATACTTCAAAGGTGTTGATCCTCCTGAGCTTTAACTTGTAAACTCGAGTCTCTAAAAGGACTCCTGCATGCACTCCTTGCGGCAATATTTCAAATACTCTTAGGTATTTGATCTTCTGACTCTGTGCACTTTCTGCAACAACAGTCCTTCAACCTTTCAACCTTAGTTAAAAATTTCTAAGGCCTCGAATAGCCTGTGCACACCTTGCATGGATTTTGTGCTTCACCTGTACTTCTGCTGGAATGGGAACAATGGTATCCCTCCTGAGCTTTCTGAGATAAAAATCAGAACCCTTGTCAATGCACACCTTGCGGACATTTCACTACACTCCTTGTAGGAACTCTCTCAGGATGAGAAACAATTGAAACTCATTCTCCTTCTCTCTTAGACTTCATATACTTAACATGAAATCATACATTCAACACATCATTGAAACAAATTCATAACAGAGAAATAAAGCCACTGTAAACATACCATTCAACTAATGTAAATAGTAAGAATCATAACATCATGAAAGTGGTCAAAGCTTCATATATTAACTCAATTGCTCCTGTACATGGGTTCTTCTCTACAGCTCTCTGCTACAACTCTTATGCTTATTTTCTGTGCTAATAATGATAAAATAATGCAAGAGTGAGGGTGTCTATATCCGTTTTCCCTCCTACACTTCTAAACTATCCATTCTAACATTCATATCTACCTACTTTCATTAACTGGGCTTAAATGCCTTTTACATTGACAAATGAGAGCAAATTGCTCAAGATCTGTTTACAACAACCAGATATAAATGCAAGTACGCTTCTAGCTATTACATTAATATCTGCTTCTTAATTTTCCAAAAACATTTCAAAATGTGTAAAATGTGTGTTGTGCTTTCCAGTTGTCTTCTGCCTTCATGCTCGATTGGTTGGTTGCTTGCGATGCTCTTGCATCATCAACCATATCCACAACTATTGAACAATTTGTCCTTAAATCTCTCAGTTCATATGTTACATAATATAAAATTATCCAATATGTGATCATATAAGAGCGCACCACTTAGTAAAGAAAGATCTCATATGTGCACCACTTACTAAATATTTCTTATGTTATTAGTGGGTGTGTGAGGTTATTAAAATTAAACTCTTTGTTTTGGGGATTCTAATGCATTGCATTATATGTGGTCTTTGTGAATCCAACGATGGGGAATTTTTAAGCAATCTTAAAGAAATGTTCTAATACATTTTTTTAGTGCATCCAACCATAGGGAACTTTTAATGAATCCCCTTACTTGTTGTTTTTTTGAATTGATTTCCCTTGGGGAACCCAAATTTTGATTTCAATGACTTCTGTGTGTGGGTTTTATTGATTATTATGAAAATATTGTGGTTTTATATTCTATCCCTTATCCATTTAGTCATCAGTTTGTGCCTGAGCAATCGGTGAGGAGCCGAATCGACGATCATCACTTCAGTGTTTGAATACCTATAGATTCAAATGCCCTATTTTTTTGTGCATGGATGATGAGTGAAGGATAATAATTTTCCCTGTTGTCTATCCCTTACTTATATTTGAGTTTATTGATTCATGGATGAATGTTTAGTCTTTGTGTCTTCTTATGAACAAGTACATTTGTAGCTTGATTGATTAAAACTTCGATTTCTCACTGCATTTTTAATTGTTTGAAATTGAGTACATCTCTACATTTTTATTGATAAACTCTGCATTGTGGATAGATATTGAGGAGAGATGTCAAGAAAAAGTTCTACAAACATTCCTAGCAAATTCTCTAGGTTATCCCAATAAGGAAGAACAATAACTCCTTCCTTGACAGAGACTTTGAGTGACCAACAACAATCTCGTCATAGGAGATTTTCAAACGAGTATGTGAATAGATCAACTGCATAACCTCCTCAAGCAAGTGTTATGGATGACACCTTCTTAAATAGGTTGTGCATTGATTCTCCTACACCTCAGAATGTAGGGAATACCTCTAGACAAGATAATATTTCTGGTAATTTTCTTTGATTTTTTTTATTTTTGTTGTATTTTTTTGTATTTAAATTGATGTGAGGTTAAATCTTGAAGTTGCTTTCAAATGTGTGTGTAGACAATCAATTTAGATCAAGGGACGATAATGAAATAAAGAGTGTTTTTCACAAAGATTAAAACGTCGGTGCAGAGGGTGAAGGTGGATTTAGGAGGCCATGTTATCAAGAAACAAAATATTACATGCCTACGTCCACCTATCCTTAGAATGTTGGTGATGAAATTCCCTAGGAAGGGAATACTGAAGAAATGATGCTTAGGTGTTAAAAAGAGGTTGGAAAATAATTTGGTGGTCTTGGAACTCCCTCAGGAGAGAAAACAATTCCTGCAAATTTTTTTGCATTCATTGGAAAACTTTATGGATGCATATCAGAAGATGGGGCCAACCACAGACAATTTTGTCGATCTAATGAGGTAGAGAAAGTCAAAGGTGATGGGCCCTAATAAATGGGAGGCAGTAAAAAATGGAGTTTCAAAAGAAGATGCCATTTCAAAGTTCAATTTCAAAGAGGGCCCAAAGAGGAAGATGTTGAAGGTGCAATATTTTAAGCACCATGGCATTGCAGGACATCTATATAATAGATTTTTGGTGGCATATGGGAAATTGTCGTGGAATGACGAGGTTCCACACTATTTTGCAAGACACTTTTTTGGGAGTTTTTTTTGCACATGCATCCTGATTATACTAGTCTACCATTCAAATATTATGGGAATGGTAAAGCACGCACATATGATCGCAAAGGGGCATATCGAAGTGTAGCATTGTCGAGGCATCCACAACCTTTAGTACCTCGCCGAACATGGGCATTTGCTTCACTTTTAGATTTGCAGGCTACATCATAGGTTGGCAAAGAGGCCAGGAATGAAATCGGGGAAAATTTTGAAGCTATATTTTGTGGTGTTGATGTTGGCATGAACCGTCAGCGAACAAAAGCCAATTCCTGGCCACATTTGTTTATAAAAAAGATGCAGAGTTAGATACAATGTCGATAGAAGATGTTTTGGAGTATCCAAATTTTTTTCAGGATGGTTGGAAGAAGGTCATTCAGAATGATGACCCAAATCACAGATTGGTATGTGTTCTAGTTAGGAAATTTTTGACACATTTTATTATAGTTTACTTCTAATTCTAGTTTTAGATATCATTGTATCAATAGAAATAATCGAGTTGTTCTTGCAATTAATTGCAGTTTCGAGATATGTGAAATGAATCTCCAGTAGGTAGAGGATTTGATTCGATAAGTTTAAATTTGGATGGGTTGAATCAGGTATGTGTTTTTTAATAGTTGTTCAATATCCACTTTTTTTAATAAGAGATCAACAACATTTATAAATTTGTATAATTGTGAACACATTGAATACTATATTTAGTTCTTAGTTGTGTTGTTCATGGATCCCTATTCCATATCCTACTACTTGGGAAGGTTTGTCTCAATTCTTATTGGGAGAGTTTGAAGAGGGTGGGAGTTCATAGGTATCATTTAATATCTTAAAATCATTTAAATTTAATGTATTATAATCATTTCAATGTAATTTTTCTAATTTTAAAATTTGAAATGTGTTATATAGGCTAATGTGGAGAAGAGAGTACCTGAGAGTGTGCTTGGGAGGGAGATTGGGATTGAGGAGGAAGCAGAGGAAGCACCCAGATTTGGGAAGGATGTGTCCATTCAGGATGATTCATAAATGTATGTTCTTGACTTTTAACAAATTTTTGTTTTCTCAAATTTTTAGTTTATCCTTTCTTATTCAACGCTTTGATCAATTGTTTTGAAATATATAGAACCCCTAGATAAGTTTGTCATTGTCTTAAACAGTGTGTTGTAACGCCCCCATCGTTATGACTACAAGCAAAGAAGAAAGTGAAGAAATATATATATATATATATATAGGATGACAACAATGAGTGCAACTATACAACACATCTGACAATGAGCACCACGCTTGTAGAACAGGCAACAGATAACTATGACTCCATGCATTGGCACAAGAGTAACTCGACAGAACATGCATAAACAACAAGAGAAATGACTTCCCGCCCGACATAAGTATTACCATGCCTAAAAGATAAGGGACAACATCCCCATCTTGACATAATGGCCTCAAATTCCAGTTAACTATAACCTCGATGGAGTGCAACCAACGCAAGAAGTCGTTCATCCCAAGTGCCAATAGTAAAATCACAATGATCAACAACACCCACATGAAAAGCACAGACCCTATCCAAGTTATCCTTCACCTCTATCCCTTAGGGCACGCCATGATCCCCTCATGAGGAATCATGTTGTCCCTAGATGATAGGCACGACTATAACCCTGGCGCTACATAACCTATCTCGACCAAGGACTTTATATGAATCCAACATGCTAGGATTCAGGTTAGTGACAAGAAGACTATTGATCCAAGCACTCTATCGACAGGTCAACGAGAAGACTATGACATTCATACAATAAAATAATAATTCATTTAAAAAAAAATATGTGCATCGCAATGCCATTACTCTGGTTCAATAATAAAGGTAACAACAATATACATAAAAATTGTAAGGTAATAGTTGCTATACAAGAGTATGATGGCATTGTGCAATAGATTCATTGTCTAGAAATCACTCTCTAGTAACTAAGTCTCTATCTACTTCAATTCATAACACTCTTGTCTATGAGTTTAGTAATGCACGGTTAAAAGTAATTATGGCTATCAAAGTATTTGTGTCTATCCAAAGTTTACCTAGGGTCTAAAGAATAGCACCTTTGTCTCGGGTTGTCTAATAAAAGAACGATGATGTTGTCAATAGCTATCACAAAATATTTCACAGGGTCCCCACATATATAATTTCCTTACCATACATCAATAAAACCATAGTTGAGATACTATGCAAAACAAATAGAGGCGACAATGAAACTCTCTCACGTGTGTAACTCTACCCAATGACTTGGGAAGGATTGATTAACCAACGCGCGATCACACTTGGACATCCACTGGAATTTATCACCCAAAAAAAATAAAAAAGGAAAACAACACATGCATATGGGATTTACCAAGCTGGAAATTATCAACAAAAAAAATGCAACAGAGTTATCTTGTTATCATCTTTGCTAAGAAATCAACTAAAAATGCAGACATGTATAAATATAGTCTTTCATTCCATCGGGATATCAACAAAATGCAGTCATAGATAAACCATTTTTAGTCTTTGCTTGAATATCAATCTTAAAACGAAGACAGGTAATCCATTTTCAGTCAACAATGGATCTATTTAAAACTCTGTTGTAAAACCCCTGAATTACCACTGTTGTATGACTAAATCACAAAAATAAAATCGGATCGTTACAGGAAAATAAAAACCCTTACTATAAAGAGAAATTGAATATGAAGGTCGTAGAATGCTCAATGATAAATACAATCGACAGCCTGGCTGCCCATTTTGGCCTCCCAAATCCAGCATAACATCTTAACTATGAAATAACAAATAATAGACCTATTCTCTGATTGTGCAACTAACGTATTTCTCTAAATATCACTGTGAGATCATAAAGAAAAAAACAGCCAAAAGACAATGATAATATTGTCGTGAGATCAGAAAGAAAACAACAACCCAAAAGACAATGATAAATATCGTTGTGAGATCAAAAAGAAAACAACAACCCAAAAGACAATGATAAATATTGTCGTCCACTTCTATCCAAAACACAAAGTGCATTGCCATTAAATAAAAATGTTGTACATTACACACAATAGAAGGAAAATGTATAATCATTGTCATTAAATAAATATGAAGTCTCATTTTCCATTAAACACAATCACACTTGCCATTAATTTAATCACATTGCCATTAAATATGCTTGCATTTTCCATTACATAAAATCGTTGGTTTTATTAAGAAAACATGCAGAGTTTTAACATTAAGGCGATGAGGTTTTTTTCCAAGAAAATTACAGTCAATAAAGGTAAACAAAATGCCCACCAATACGCCCCACTAACCAACAAGGTGCAGGCCTTTGAGGAATAAGATAAACATGCCAAGGGAATAAAACTGCAGGGCAAATCTGCCCTTAATGTAAAAATGAAAATTAGCTCTATGAAGTGGAAAATAGCCAGATTAAGAAGGGGAAAATCACAATCACAACCAGTGGCCAAAAACGCAAAGAAAGAAAAAAAAACTTCGCCATCAATCAATAAATTGTAGGGTTAATTATTTGCATCAAGGAACAAGACAACACTCCACTTGGGACAATAAAAAGGGCTAGACGGTTGGGCAAAAACATTCGTCGCTCATCCTCCACGCACAGAAAAACAATGTGTTAGGATATATAGTTTTATTAACACTGAAGTGACGACCGTCGATCCGGCTCCTGGCCAACTGCTCAGGCGAGGAATGATGAGCTAGGGACGAAGGTGAAATATGAAGCACAAACTCATCACAAATCAATAAACCCATATGATGGTCACAACATGTAGGGAATCGAATCCAAGGGAATCAATCAATAATGAGCTTAAGGCTATGGGGGAAATTTAGTTCTCAATTAAAATGCTAAGTCAATCATTTTCTTTACCCAATTAAAAACATAGGACTAAAATCGTAAAGTATACTAATAATATACCATGCTGAAATAAAGGAAGTGTATTGTAGCCCGAGTCACCCGCTCTGATTCGTTTTCCCGCGCGCTCCGTGCTTCTCCCTCTTTCCAACCGATGAGACCTCACCGATACCTCCCATCCAACACTAGGGGTACTCTTCTTCCCCCTTAACCCCTCGAGCTACAAAGGGGCCACACACACTAAAAAAGAGAATACCTATCTCCCAACTCGCCTCACAAGGCCGAACTACCACTCCTCACCAAGCTGGGTATCCCAACTCCCACAAGCTAAGTCAGTCAAGTCTAAAATTCTACAGTGTAACATTACGCATAACATAAGAGATCCATCATCATTTTCCTCCCTCCTTTGTATAGAGTTTCTAAGTCATTTACTTTCTCAAAATCTCATTTAATTTATTGTTTAATAATTTAATTCATAAAAATCCTCCTCGTACATGTGTCACCCATCCCCTTCATTGCACCATAAATTAATTTAATTAATTAATTAATTACTCATATTTTCCTCACCCACCTAAAAGAATTCCTAGAATCGCTCCTAGGTGTCCCCATATTCCCTTACACGTTTTAATGACTTACCACCTTACTAATTTACTAGTTGAGTTTAATTTAGAAATTTTTTAAATGCTAGATACCTTACTAAGTTAGTTTCTCTACTTTTTCCTTGTGTTTCCCTTTTCTATTTATGTTTCTCGCTTTTTCCTAGTTTCCTAATTTTTATAAATTTCCCTCTTTCCCTTTCTATTTCAAACTCAAATTGGCAGGTGTAGAACATTAAATTTTCTCCCTTTTCCTTTTTAATTAATAAAATTTTAATTAGCATATGTAACAAAACAATTATTTCCCCTTTCCCCCCTTTTTATTTTTACCCCCCCAAAAGATTTTTATAAATTAATGAATTTCTTACCCCTTTCTTGTCACATGATTAATGATGATTATCATTATTATTTATTTATTTTTATTTTTATCACAAGTATCACTTAGAACTAAACTTTAATTTCCAAGGTTGCGCGACATTTTATTAGGGAATTTGTTTTAAATATTTCTCATTATAGTATTCATTCTAAGGCCATATAGGTTTATTCATTTATTATTTAAAAACGCAACTTTCCCTTCAGAACACACTAGATGCTCCAAGGGTGCCACTCACCCCATTCTGTTTTCCTTGCACTATGTGCCCTCGAGGATGCACTACATGCTTCAAGGGTGTCACTCGCCTCTTTCATTTTTTCATGCGCAACGTGCCCTTCAAGACGCACTATGTGCTCCAAGGGTGCCGCTCACCTCTTCAGTAACTTGGTAGACATAAAAAACTCCTGGAGTCAATAATTCACCAGGTGATATTATGGGAGACTAAGGGCCTCTAAGGAATAAGGCCCATGCATTATTGTACACCCATTAGAATCATCATGAATGACTGTCGCAATCTACCCTCATAACATCCGAGGTCTTCTCAAACTAGGTAATCGTTAACCTACAATTCGAACCATCATAGGAGTGCTAGTAGGCTATGGCAGGGCTACTATCCACACCTCTCCCTCAACGTCTCTAGTAGTCATGCATTACCCCTCTAATCCACATGAGAGTCTAGTAGGAAAGCTATTGTCGACCTACATCATCGACGAATCATGTTAGAAATAATATCCATAATCATAACATCTAATCAGATTCACAAATGTCATATATATACAACAATCAAATCCCAATAGTCCACTCCATGACTTGATCCGGAGTCCAAGGGTTCTGTCGTTGCCTCACCATCCTCGAGGTCCAATTCCTACACACTCAAAACAACCGAGTCAATAGCACGTGTATATGTCAATACAGTAAAATAGCATGTCATCACACCCATAATGCCTCACAATCATAATCAAATGCCCAATAGTATAATAATATGGATCACTTGCAAGCAAGTGTCCTCAAAGAATAAGTTCCCTCAATTAATGCAAGAGCAGGATGTTAGATGTACATTCAAACTTATTTAAGGTTAGATCATGATGAATACCTAATTTTGAACATGAGCATTTGAATATTCGAGAACAGACTCTATCCCACATCAGAAAAGAGAAAGTTTCTAAATTTTCCTTGATTGCATTCCTTGCTTTCTTGTCCAAGAATGACATAGTATGGACAAATTTTTGTTTTCTACATAGAACGAAGTGAATTCTTTCTTGCCAGTGTATTGTCAACCTCTTAACTAAATTGGTTACTAATCACAAAAACCAACATTCAATTAGATTTACAAATAATCTCACACATATTGTATATGTGAGCTAGTTCACACATATTGTATATATGACATATCTGACACATAATTTCAAAGAGAATTTCATTATATTTAATATGAATACATCCCATTTAAATGGTTGTTGAAAAATGACTTAATATACATGTGCATATTTTTGTTTTCTTCATGTACATGCAAGATTATATGAGAACATCTACTCCACTGAAGAAAGAGGAGATACGTATTTTCCATAAGAATGGTTTTTAAAATGGAGATTTGTGAATATTTTTAGATAATAAGTAGTTTTTTTGAAGAATGGATTAATATGGAGATTTATGAGTCATTTAGATTGAAAGGACATCATGAAATTTGATTGTATGACCACTGCAAAAGAAGAGAGAAGTATTTAACTGCTGAGGAGATTAGTATTTTATTGTTCTGTAAATATGATAAAATAACATCACCTGTGATGAGAATTTATGAAGGATTTGAGACTTTATCTACAAGGAGAATTTCACCTGAAGGATTTTGGACTTCATCCACAAGGAGATAAGTATTTCATTGGAAGAATGTCTTAATATGGAGATTTGTGAATTTTCTTCATACACAGTTCTATATTTATTTTTAGATTATTATCTAACTCTTACTCACAATTTGTTTTACCAAGAACACAATAACATCACCTGGGATGAGAATTTCATCGAAGGATTTGGGACCTTATCCATAAAGAGAATTTAACCTGAAGGATTTTGGACTTTATCTATAATGAGATAAGTATTTCATTGGAAGAATGACTTAATATGGAGATTTG
The DNA here is from genome assembly GCA_009831015.1 of Picea engelmannii. Lineage (NCBI taxonomy): Eukaryota > Viridiplantae > Streptophyta > Pinopsida > Pinales > Pinaceae > Picea > Picea engelmannii. The sequence continues at coordinate 461,360 of ML783511.1, forward strand.
TGAACTTTCTTCGTACACAGTTATATATTTATTTTCAGAATATTATGTAACTCTAATTCAAATTTTTTTTACCAATAACATAATTTTTTTTTTTTAATTTTTTATAAGATTTACATATTGTTTAAATCATGTACTCTTAATTGAAGAGTAACTAGATCTTAAATATGTTTAACTGTGGTTGGTTATGTTATTATTTCTTATTGTTTATTTAATATTTAGTTACAGTATATATGTTAATATGTGTTATTTTTTTTTTTTATCATGTTTTTTATTTTTACAGATGTCTAAATTATATTTGGTGGAAAATATGTTTAAAATATATTTTGTGGGAAAGAGTATGTTGGAGGATGACACTTAACTTTTTTGGTATGTATATCAACTTTTTTTTAATCAAAATTTTTTAATTTTGTATTATTTCGCATGTTTGAATTGTAAATTTTTAATCTTTGAATTATGTTTTTTTTGCAGGTTTGAATTTCATTTATGAAGTGATGTATCTTAAAGTGATGGCTTAGAGTTCAGAATTTTGGAGTTAAATGTATTAGTTTTTGTTATCATCGTAAAATGGATGTGGAACTTATGTATTTTACAGTGTAACTATTCAGACTTTGATTATATATATAGTTCATAATTTTGGAATTCAAAATAGCAATTTATTGTCTCATGTTTGATTTCTCAAAGTTGATGGAAAAAAATGGAAAAGTTAACTAGTAATGAACTAATGTTTTGTATATTATCCTTTTTACAATGCATTAAATTAAGCATCAAACTCTTAAATATTTTTTTTCTATGTATTAATTTAACTATTTTATTTTATGTTCATTGTGTACTGTCAAAAATATGATTCTATTGTCAAAAAGTGGCAAAGTTAACTAGTAATGAACTAATGTTTTGTATATTCTCCTTTTTACAATACATTAAATTAAGCATCAAACTCTTAAATACTTTTATTAATTTAAATGTTTCATTTTATGTTCATTGTGGACTGTCAAAAATACGATTATATTGACATATCATCAAATAAGTTTGGCAGAATAATTTTAGCATATTAATTTTATATTAAAAAAATTAAATTTTTTATAGTTACGAATGATTTTTTTTGTTACATAGATGCACTTAACCAATAAAAAATATTAAAGTAAAAACTAAAAGAAAGATATGCAAATGAGATCTGCTAAATAAATTGGTTTACATAGATGCACTTAACTAATAAAAAAAAGTAAAGGAAAAGGTAAAGAAAAGATAGGCATATGATATAATAGATGCAAACTCATAGAATGTTTTGTTGTTTAAATATATTTAAGAATATGCAAACTCAATAGATGGATAGGAAAAAAGTGAACTATCAAACATACAAAATTGTACCATTGCATATCTATTTAAGAATATATGATAGTAGAAAACATGCTAAACCATGCAAAACTTATTTCAGAACATATTATGGTATTAGAAAACAATTTAAACCATGCAAAGCCTATGTTAGTATGAACTGCACTAAAAAGGAAGAAATTTTCATGATCTACCCATTTACTTTCAGAAAACTTGTGTTTGATTTTGGAAGAAGGTAACCAATGTGGAATTCAAGGGAGGAGGTATGCATTCAAGCACTATGTTTTAGATATGCCAAGGAACAACACATACCCCTTGTACAACTCAGATAACATGTATGAAAGATAATTACATTAGGAAAACGATTTGTAGGCTATGGTTTAGTACTATTCACATAAACCCACATTTTTGTAAGGGTCTTGACTTGACATTAGCCAAGGTTGTATTAATTTCCTTAAGTTTGTTAGAAAAGAGATCTATTAATTACAATTTAATTCACTTGACTTTAAACAAGGTTGTATTAATTTCATTAACTTTGTTAGAGAGGAGATCTATTAATTACAATTTAATTATAATGATTAACACTTCTAAATAAGTTTACATGAAAATCACCTTAATTATTAAAATGAAGATTTTAAATAATTTCAAATTTTAAATGTAAATCAACTTAATAATTAGAATGGAGATATTGGTATATATATTTTATTATTAGTAAAGTGTTATTACAACGAGTGGAAGAGATGTTTAAATTGTTTTTAGTTAGTTCATATTAATTTAAAAAATGAAAAAAAAAATTACCACTTAAAAAAGTCAATGCTCTCAAATCAAGGATAAAAGAGATGTTCAACTCTTCTTTGATTGGTGCAATAGTAATAAAAATAAAGTTCTCAAGATATAAGAGACATCCAAATTAATTATAGGTGATGTTTATACAATAAAATCTTGAGCTAAAAGAGATGTTCAACTCTTTTTTGGTTTGTGTGATAATGATAAAATAAAATTCTCAAAATGAAAGATGTTTTTATCTTTTCTTTAATTTTTCCTTTAATAAAATAAAATCTCATTTAATGAAAGAGATGTTTTAACTTTTCTTTAATTTTGAGAACAACAATTAAAAAGAATATTCAAAATAAAAAATATGTTCAATTCAACTTTAATTTATATAAGGCTCATAAAATAAAATAAAAATCGGAATGAATTAAAATTTGAAACAAGATATTATTACAATAGAAAATATAAAATATGTTAAACTTTTTTTAAAAATTAATGAAATATTATTAAAATAAAAAAGAAAAAAATACTATTGAAAAAAGTAAGTGTTCAATGGAAATGGTGTTTAACATTTTTTTAGTTTAAAATAAAATGCTCATATAAGAGGTATACAACTCAATTTTGATTGGTGTAATGCTCATAAAATAATTTTGATTGGTGTAATGGTTGAAAAACACATATAAAATATGGTTGTTCAACCATATTTTATCTGTGTTTTTTAAGAATGGTCTCGAGTTTTTTATACGTACCCTTTTTATAAATATTGTATTTAGAAATATGGTTGAAGATAGTAAAAACAAGTCATCAAATTCTGGAATGTACTTTCAATGCAAAATAAAAAATTCTGGAATGTACAAGTCCCACTTGTTTAAAAACATCGTAATGGTATTCCATCTTCAATTATTCATTCATGGTCGACTTTGGAAATTTTCCATTTTCTAACTTTTTTATTTATTTATTGAACTTCTATTAACTTTATGCGCATTGCACATACCAAATGACTATATTGACAACTTGTGACATATGACTGGTAGTCTTGAAAGTGAACATGCATATCGGTTGGATGAGTTTCTTGAAAAAAATATCATTTCAATACAATGGATCCTCTTTCATATATAAAATTGTTATCATCAAAATCTTCTAATAGCCTCATCTTTTGTTCTATGCATTGCATCAAATAGTATTTCACGTTTTCAGTGTTGTCTTTGAGGGGGCAACCTCCTTTTACCCCACTTAAATGCTCAATTACAAGATGATTCAAAATGAAAATGTCTCCTTGGTATATATAGGAGACTAAGAGGTATAATTACAACTAATGGCCTAAAGATGACATAAATAAAATAACATTACTAATATAATATGCCCCAATTAATGGGTAGTGAGCCAATATTAGGGCTTAACATGCCCCTCCCCTTGAAACAAGTGTTGTATGTAATGCTTGAGTAGCTATGGATGCTTCTGTATAAAAGACTCATCTTCCCAAGTGGAATCTTTAGCTGATAGTTTCCTCCATTTAATGAGATACTCTGAAATGGATATATTCCTCAACTGGCGAATTCTTGTGTCAGTGATGGCTTCAGGCTCCAATATGATTTTTCCTTCCTTGTCAAGTTCTGGCAATATAGTTTGAACTGGGATCCTATCGCCTATAACCTTCTTTAAGCATGAAACATGGAAAATTGGGTGTACTCATGAAGATGCAGGCAGCTCCAATTTGTATGTCATAGTACCAAAATTTTGAAACACCTTATAAGGGCCATAATACTTTGGTGATAATTTATTATCCTTCTTGGCACGCTTGAGGGACATATGTTTGTATGGTCTTAAAAATACCCAATTTCCTATTTCAAAACTTCTTTCACTACGATGTTCATCTGCTTGTTGTTTCATGAGATTTTGTGCCATGGTCAGGTTGTCCTTTAAGATTTGGAGGACTTGTTGTTGATTCTCGTTGTGATCTTCCACTTCTTGAACCTTAGATTTTTCTTTTAGAGAAGAAGTGATGGAAGGAGGGTGGTATCCATAAAGTGCCATAAATGGTGTCATTTTTGTTGCAGTATGAAAGGAAGTGTTATACCACCATTCTACTAAGGGTAACCATTTGAACCATTGTGCTTGTTTATCAGAGACAAAGCAATGAAGGTAGCCTTCCAGACATTTGTTCACTATATTGGTTTGTCCATTAGATTGCAGATGATAGAATGAACTATGAGCCAATTGAGTACCCAAACAAGAAAATAATTATGTCCAAAAATGTCCAGTGAAGATGGGATCTCTGTCACTTACAATAATATTTGGGATGCCATGTAGCTTTTGAACTGTCTCCATGAATGCGATAGCAACTGTACTAGCTTTCAAGGGATGAGAGAGTGCACAAAAGTGTGTGTACTTGGTCAGTCTATCAATAATCACCATGATGACACTCTTTCCTTCAGACTTTGGTAACCCTGTGATGAAATCCATTGAAACCTCCTCCTAGCACTGACTTGGGATGGATAATGGATGTAAAAGACCCGTGGTATTAATTGTTTCCACCTTATTTTGTTGGCGAACCAAATATTCTACCACAAACCTTTGAACATCGGTTTTAAGGCCATCCCAAAAAAAATACTTCTTGAATCTATGGTAGGTTTTCAAAAATCCTGAGTGCCCTCCTATTGGAGAGGTGTGCAATTCCAATAGTACCTTTTCTTTGAGTTAGGAGTTCTTACATAAATATAAGCGATCTTTGTACCATAGTGAATCATTTTTCCATGTAAATGTATTTGATGCACTAGAATCTTGCTGCAAGCCTTGAATGAGAGTCCACACTTTTTCATCATTCTTCCATTCATCCCTTGCTTTTGTTATCCAATCGAGTTGGATGATCGAGATAGCACAAAGAAAGGCCTCAACATATTCATCCTTTCTTGAGAGTGCATCTGCCAGAACATTTTTCTTCCCCTTTTTATAGACGATTTCAAAATCATAACCCAATATCTTGGTTACCCATTTTTGTTGTTCTTCTGAATATAGTCTTTGTTCCAAGAAGTATTTAAGACTATCATGATCTGTTTTGACCTTGAAGTGCC
>ML783511.1:470384-493181 GCA_009831015.1 Picea engelmannii
TCCTTTTACCCCACTTAAATGTTCAAGTACAAGATGATTCAAAATGAAAATGTCTCCTTGGTATATATAGGAGACTAGGAGGTATAATTACAACTAATGGCCTAAATCCAACATAAATAAAATAACATTACTAATATAATATGACCCAATTAAGGGGTAATGAGCCAATATTAGGGCTTAACATGCAAGCATGGAAAAAACATCTACTGCAAATAATTGGATATATTGGACAACAAATAATTCGTGTTAGATTATCACACAAGTACATCTACAAGTTATTTGAAAAAATTTAAACATAAAAATTACCTTCTCTAACAAGATCAGAAACACTATCATCATCAACTAACACTACAGTTTCATTTGATTCCATCTCCTCTGATCTTGCAAGTGGCATTTTCCTTTTTACATTAAGTTCAGTATGTCTCCAAGCTTTAACATATCCTACATTTTTTTTCTCGCAAATATCTACGGATTCTTTGTCTTCTATGCAAACTGAACAAAAACAAGAGTCATTTCTTCTATTAAATGCAAACCCATTTTGAAAACGTTTTGTTTTAACTGAATGTATTTTTCATGTCCAAGGTATTGTACTAGCGTCATATGGGATTGATATATTTACATCCTCGATTCCAACATACCAAAAAACCCGCACAAGACAAGAACTTGTTAACATGAAATCTCTCAAGAAAATGATTGAAGATTGAATATAAATTTGAACATGTTCAAATTTATATATCCCGTGTACATATATGTAACATTTATATATAGACACACTTGTGCACATACCTTGATGGATTATATTCATAGATTAGCGCCATTTTGCACCATTCAACAACTTGTTCAGCGGATTCAAATCGATTGGCATGAGGGTTCAGCTGATACCTTTTAAGTGCTCATTTTATACATGCCCCTGCATCATCGTGCTCTCCTTTTCCATGACTAGTCTCAAAAGAATTCCAACAATGTGTAATGTTTAATATTTTATGAAGATGGCATAATGAACAGAATGATCATGAAGATTTGAACTGACCCGCACACCCATCTAACCATATCCAATTTTAATCGAATATGATTTCGTATTCTTTGAATGAATCATAAAATTTATCAAAACAATTTTGTACATAATGTGTGTCGTGTGCTCGATCATCACTTATATAAAAGTTGTGTTCTTTAATAACATGTCAATTTTCATTGGTGCTTTCTATGTTATCAAGACTCCATTGAGAATGTCTATATACAGAATGTGGAAAAATATTGTGACTTGATCAGAATGATAATATTCGCTATGTATCTCTTTTTGTGCAGCGAATGTGTAATTCTCTGCAAAATCAACTAGAAAAAAAAATTCCCTGGTGGAAACAATTCACGGGATTGTTTTAATTGTAGATCTTGCCATCGAGCTCTATGTGAATTCTTGGTGTATTTATAGATTTCTTCCTCAAACTTATTTAAAAACTCTATCACACAGATTTTATCTACCTTCAAATCAATCCTTTTGGAAATAACATTTGAAGAATGTGGAGCCGTGTTGTTCATATATTCATATCTCTTCCAATTGACTCTTATATTAGAAAATGATTGATCATTCATATCAATATGATACTTTGAATGAAACAAAATTAGATTTCCACAATGATCACATTTCTTTCCAACAACACATTTTTTTTTGTAAAAGAAATCATCATCTTCTCTTTCACATAGAATTTCATGTTGATTAAGGTTGGTTGTCATTGATGTCAACCCTTGAAGAAAGCCCCATAGCACAAAGTCTTGGGTAATGGACCCGATATTGTTTGATGTAAATATGACTCATTATTTTTTTTTCATGGTTAATAAGAAGTAAATATGGATGAACTCCAAAGTGGTCCCCTTATGGTGAAAGCCCTCACTGGAAGACCCTTTGTGGAGTAAGAGAACCCATGCTTAATTATGGAATAATGAGATGAAGGAAAGTTATTTTGTCATGGAAAATATCCTATATGGATAATTCTTGTCATTTCATTTCCAATGGTATGTGGAACCTCACATATTTCCTCACGGTTAGAGAGTTATGGCCATGAGAAGTTGGAGACCCTAGGTTTGGGTAATGGACCCAAGTTTGTTTGATGGGTAACAATATGAGTTATGATATATTTTTAGATAATAGTATTCTATATGGATATTACATGTCATTCTATTTATGGTGGTATGTAGAACGTCACATAACTCCTCACGGTTTGAGAGTTATGGCCTTACCAAGTTGGAGGACCCTCATATGTCATCTAGAAGCCCAAAAAGGTCAAAGTAGTCAAAGTGGTTTAAGAGATTTTAAAAGGTAAATAATAAAGTGAAGTGATGAGTGTATTATAATTCAAAGTCAATAAAAAATAAATTATTTCAATAATAAATTTAATGGAGAAATTAGAGATGGACCCAACCCTAAAATAAGGAAAGTGGGCCAAGTGACCTAGAAGATGTTTTTAAGGAAGCTACTTGGAGAGTATAAATAAGAGGCAAGGCTCTCTCATTTGAATCATAGTTGAGAATATTGAATATATATATGTGTATTATTTAACCAAGGATATCTAAACCAGAATTCTAAGTGAAGGTGAAGAAAAGAAGGCCGAAATGCAAGCAAGGATAAATTCTTTTGATGGTGCTTTCTAAGGTATGTTATTTACAGGTCATCTCACCATTTTCGCTATAATTTTTTTTCTATAATGATTCAGACTATGAAATTGCTATGAAAGTGAGAAAAGATATCCCAGTATCTGTGGTAATAATTTCAACTTGTGGGCCATTGTATTTTTGGAGTTACACTCCGTGGAAGTTAGGGTTTGTGGCCAGTCCTAAAACTAGTCAAAATCAGGTGTTTCGGGTAAAAATGTCATAACTTCTTCATAACATATCCAAATTCATTGATACCAAATGTGTTGGTTAGGAAACAATCTGTAGTATTTCATGTAATATTTTTATATCAAATCATCAAATAGTGTGTGCGGGGCATCCTCTACAAGGTCTCTATCTAGAATAAACCAGAATTCAACAATGTATGCCATTTTTTCTATAACTCCTTTTCTGAGAGGTTCCAAGTAGTGAAACTCAGAGGAATTGCATAAAATACACTGAAGAATATTCTGTATCAGTTTCAGATCTATATACATTACATGTTCAAAGTTATGATTACTTCAAGTTAGGGTTGTTGACTAATCCAAAACTAGGCATGTGAGACTAAAGAAAAGTTTGATGAAAATGTTAGTCTCTTCTTTTTAAAGTTAAGGAAGGTTTGAAGGAATGTGATCATATACACCAGGTCTATTATAGAGATACAAATCAGATTTGGATGATGAAATTGATGAGGGGTTTTGGTTGTGGTACATGTTGAGTACATTGTTGAGACAAGTAGTTGATGAGTTGGCACACATACATGAGGTGTATAGTTGATGATGTTGGTGAATATTGATGAGTCATAGTTGATGAGTAGTTGACACATGATTGGTACATACCTGGTACATGGTTGGATTCACTTGTTTATGGTACAGGTTGATTACAGGTTGGTGCATGGTTGATGCACTTGTTTATGGTACAGGTTGATTACAAGTTGAGGTACATGTTGATGCATGGTTGATGCATGGTTTAGATTTATTGGTACAAGATTATAGTGGTATATCTCACATTGATAGTGTGAAAGTGGTTCCATCATTCTACTTCTACTTCAGGGTGGTAGGACGGGGAAAGGACAGGTGGTTGTAGCCGGAGAAAATTGGGGGTTGTAGCCTCCTTCTGGTTGTAGCCAGAAAATTGAGGAGTTGGAGCGTCCCTTAGGTTGTAGCTTGAGAAACTAGGGGGTTGGAGCCTCCTTCCAGTTGCAGCTGGAAAACAAAGGAATTTGGTGCTTCCAATGAATGTAATTCTTCAATACATATAAGAAAAAGAATTCCATGGTTTTCTTTCGATTTGGGTTTCCACGTAAAACACTGGTGTACTATGCATGTGTGTGATTGTTTATTTCTTACTACTCATTATTGGATAATAATTATACATTGATATAACATTGGAAGAAAGAAGATTATAATTACGCTATTACTGATTCACCCCACCTCTCAGTAATCCAACAATTGGTATTAGAGCAGGTTCCTTCAGAAATCAGTTTAACCACTGAAAGGTAGATCATGGAAAGTACCAACTCGTATAAAAATGGAATACCACAGTTTGATTGACAAAAGTATGCTTTTTGGAGCATAAGGATGAAGGCATATATACAGGCACAGGGATTTCAACTTTGACAATAAATTGTAGATGGATACACAGCACCAACAGTTCGACCAACAAATGACAAAGCAATAAAACTCGGTGAGAATAATTCCAAATCCATAAATGCACTTTTGAATGGTCTCAATGATATGGTATTCACCAAAGTTGTACATTGTAAATCTGCTAAAGAGATTTGGGACAAGATTCGAAATATTTATGAAGGAGATTCAAAAGTCGAAGCAACAAAGTTTCAAACACACAGAGGTCAGTTCGAACAACTAAAAATGAAGGAAGATGAAGATATCGCAGCCTACTTCTTAGAAGTCGATGAAACAATGAATGCAATCATAGGATTGAGAGAAGAAATTGAAAAAACTGTAATTGTTCAAAAGGTACTAAGATCTCTTCCTATGATATTCAACCCTAAGATATTAGAACTAGAAGAAAGATCGGATCTAAACTCAATAAGCATGGATGAACTGCATGGAATCTTCACAGCATATGAGATGAGAACTGAATAGAAAAATCTAGATGTAAAAAAAGAAGCCTTCAAAGCATCTAAAATATCAAAGCAAAAGAAAAGGAACAAGAATAATATAGCAACAACAACGATGTCTCGGAATATGATGAAGAAGTGGCCAACTTCAGCAAAAGACTGAACAAGGGAACCAACGATAGTTATAGAGGTAAGCTTCCTTTAATTTGTTTTAATTGTGATGGTATTGGTCATTTTTCTAACAAATGTCCTCATAAGAAAAAGAGAAATGATGAAGGTTACTCAAAAGGAAGATAAACATATAAAGGTAAAAGAACTACAAAGAAAGTTTTCAAGAAACACTTTTGCACCAAAGTAGACATCTCATCATCAGATGAAGATGAAGTCAGTGACAGTGAAATAGGGAGAGTTCTATTCATGGCAGTAGAAGACTCTGATAAAGAAGACTCTGGAGCAGAATATGAAGAATAAATTGAAGAGGTAGAAGTTGACTTCGAAGAAGAATTAATGAGTGCCATAGAAGTTATCAGAAGAGAAAAGAAGAAAAACAAGAAACTACAAGCAAAACTAGATAAGAAAAAAGACACTCAAGAACTAGAACAAATGATCACAAAATTGAAGGTTCAAATAGAAGAAGATAAAAGAATTGAATAAGCGCTCAAAGAAAAGCTAGAAGGAAAGGATAGGATCATTGGAAACCTGGAAGCAAAGATTGTCACACTAAGAAAGGATATTCAAAAGAAAAATATGCAAAATAGCTCAAAAGTTCTGGATGACATTATCAACAGTCAAAAATATTATCTTGACAAGTCCGTACTTTGATACAATCAGACAGAAAAGTGATCAAGCTCCAAAACAACAGAGCAAGAAAGAAATCCAAAAAGATATGCAGAAACAATCAAAGGGGATAAAAATATATACAAGGAAGATTATAGGGAACTTCCTCCACCAAGAAGATTTAGATTTCAGAATCAACAATAGATAACATGCCTCAAGAAGAAGAAGGATTCATAAGAGCACCTCCTTTCATAAGATCTTCAACTACCAGGTTTCAAACTATATTTTTTGGTTTATGTTATGCTTGTAATATTTTTGGACATAAAGTTGTAAATTATAGAGCTAACAACAGGAACAATAACTACTTTGAGAGCTATACACAAAGGGGTTATTCAAGAAGACCTAGTGAAACACAAAGAAGAAGTTACAACAGGTTTGAATCCTTGAGCACTGAAGTGGAATGTTACAAATGTAACAATCTTAGACACATGTCCAAAAATTGCAGAATGACAGTCCCTCCTAGAGAAACTCAACAAAGTAAAAAACAAGAACCTCGGAAAATGACATGGATAAGAAAGCAAGATCAATATAGCAATGAAGAATGCACAGTCCCTCTACAAGCTAAATAGAAGAAACATGGTTGGTATGTTGACAGTGGATGTTCAAAACACATGACAGGTGATAGAGACAATTTTTTTACATTATGAAAGGAAAGAGATGGATCAGTCTCCTTTGGAAATGATGACTCATCCAAAATCATTGGAAAAGGCACAATCTGAATTGGGAACAAGAATGAAAAGGTAGAAAATGTTCTACTAGTAGAAGATATGAAACATAATATTTTAAGCATGATTCAAATGTGTGACCAAGGTCATAAATTTACTTTCGATAGACAAAAGTATGAGATAAGAAAAGAAGGTTCAGGGAAATTGGTCTCTACAGTTTCAAGAACTTCAAGCAACATATATGTGTTAAGTGAAATTGGAAATGAAAAGTGTTATCTAGGAAAGGAATATGAAAGTTGGCTATGGCACAAAAGAATGGGTCACATGCATTTTGATAACCTTATCAAAGTCAGCAAAAGAGAAGTAGTCAGAGAAATGCCCCAGATCACAAAACCAACCAACACTTTATGCAAGCATTGCCAACAAGGAATGCAAACAAAGACCAGGTTCAAATCAAAGGAATATTCAACAACAAAACCACTGGAAATTTTGCATACTGATCTAGTTGGACCAAATACAACAAAAGGCTTAAAAGGTGAGAGATACTTTATGTTATTAGTTGATGATTATACAATAATGACTACAGTTTGTTTTCTCAAGAACAAATCAGAAGCTTTTGAAATTTTCAATATCTACAAGGAAATGGTTAAAAATGAGATGGATTCAAGAATCAAATGCTTAAGATCGGATAATGGAGGAGAATTCACCTCAAAGGAATTTATGGACTACTGTAGCAATCATGGAATAAAAAGGCAATTCTCCATTGCTAGGACACCTCAACAGAATGGAGTTATTGAAAGAAAGAACAGGACAATGGAAGAAATGGTTCAAAAAATGATAATGGATTCAAAGTTGACAGATATTTTTTGGACACAGGCAGTGCATACAACATTTCACATTCAAAATAGAGTAATGCTCAGAAACAACATTGATAAATATCCCTACAATCTATGGAAAGGAATACCAGCAAATGCGAAGCACTTCAGAGTTTTTGGAAGCAAATGCTACATCAAAAGAGAAGATGGTAGAATGGGAAAGTTTGAATCTCATGTGGACAAAGGAATACTTATTGGTTACTCAAGTACAAGGAAAGCATACAAGTGTTACAATCTGAGATTAAACAAAGTTGTGGAAAGCATCAACGTAACAATTGATGAAATAGACAGACCATAATCAAAGGAAGACGAAAACAAATCAATAAAACAACTTTTTGAAAAAGAAAATGAAAAAGAAGATGAAACGAATCCGACAAGAGTAGAAGAGCAAGTTCAACAAGTATCTCCAAATACACCTAGAAAACGAGTACAGAAGAATCATCCTTCAGATCAGATTATTAGAAACAAAGATGCAGGAGTTGAGACTAGAAGAAAAATCCCTTCACCAGAACAAACACATATAGCACTCTTATCTACAATTGAACCAAATTGTTTTGAAGAAGCCAACAAGGATGAATTTTGGAATAAGGTCATGGATGAAGAATTAGATCAAATAGAGAAAAATGACACTTGGAAATTGGTTCCAAGAACAAAGAATAAGAATGTGATCAACACAAAATGAGTTTTCAGGAATAAATTGAATGAATATGGACAGGTTACAACGAACAAAAATAGATTGGTATGTAAAGGATATGCACAAATTGAAGGAATCGACTTTGAAGAGACATTTTCCCTAGTTGCCAGAATGCAAGCAATCTGTTTTCTTTTAGCTTATGCATGATCCAAAAATGTTAAAGTATATCAGATAGATGTAAAATCATCTTTTATGAATGGGGAACTTGAAGAAGAAGTCTACATTGAACAACCAGAAGGATTTCAGTTGTCAGAGAACACAAACTATGTGTGTAAATTAAATAAGGCCTTGTATGGTTTAAAACAGGATCCTAGAGCATGGTACTCCAAACTGGATAAGTATCTACGATAGGTAGGGTTCAGAAAAGGAAGTGCAGACAACAACCTCTACATCAAGGTAAGTCAAGATAATATTTTATTAATTGAAGTTTAGGTTGATGATATTATTTTTGGTAGTGATGATGACAAGTTCAGCCAAAAATGAGTGTTTGGTATTATGGCTAAACAATAAACAATCATCGGTATCTATATCTACAATCGAGACAGAGTATATTGCAGTAGTAGCACGTTGTACACAGGTTCTTTGGATGAAACAAACTTTGATAGATATACAGGTTGAGTATGATGAGCCCATTCCAATATATTGTGATAATACAAGTGCCATCAATATCTCAAAAAAATCGGTGATGCACTCCAAGATGAAGCACATTCCAGTCAAGTATCACTTTATATGGGAACAGGTTGCAGAAAATAATATCGGAGTTGAGTATGTGGGCACAAAAGAACAAGTGGCAGACATCTTTACAAAACCACTTCCATGGGAAACCTTTGAATATCTTTGCCAAATAATTGGAGTTATTTCTACTCCAAAAATGAATGTTTTTTGGATTCTTATCTTATATGTCTTATATGTACATGAGGAAGCACCATAAGAGGACAGTCTGTCAGGGGGAGAAACCCTGGTGTAATGTACCCCAATTTACCCAAAAAAAATAAAAAATTATTAGTATGTTTGGGAAACATTACTTCTCCTAGTCTTCAAACAATGAAGTTATTAATGACAATTGAACTACTATGAACTTCCTTATCCTATTTAATAACTGACTTTGGCATCACCTTCCATCTTATTAATAGATAGAATATAATTATATCTATATATTTATGGCATATAGAGGACTTTTAGTCCTATAAACAATTTAACCCTCACCCCTATGTATGGTCCCTTACTTGAATATGAAAAATTTACTTTTATAAAAGGAGAAACTCAAGGGTTAAGGGTCGCAGCTTGTAAGCATTTCAAGGTACTTAACTTTAGACTCACTCTAATCCTAACTGACCCTCCCCATAGTCCAACTAAAGGGATAACAAACTAAATCATCTTAACTGAACAATGAGCAAGTCGTGATAGTGCATTAACTCGACAAGAAGTCTGAGGGTTTTTCTGTCAGTTGGACTTAATAACCCTCTGTCCAGTCTATTAATGGAGGCTCTATGAGTTCGCATTCTGAGGCCACCACTCACCCTGTATTCAATACACTTATGCCACCTCTGTTACGTCACATGGTCGGATAGCGCCTTCGTACTCCTACTATCATTCTGTGTAGTAATGGTTAATGCCCCATTGGGGTTCTCCCGCCTAGAGTTTAGGGTTTTTATTCTTCCTTATACATTCCTCCTCTGCGATGGTAGTCAGTACTCTATAGGTTTTCCCCTGGTGAGATATGAAGGAGCTACCCCTATTCATGGTAAGTTACGATACTCTCACCATTGTTTGTGATGAGTAAGAATAGTTGAGAGGGATTTTGGTCATTCCAGTATTTGTGATTTCTTACGGATTCTTTGTAAACAATGTCTTTCCTTCAAAGATTTGGCTCTGTGGAAAGTCTCCTTTAGTCATGGGGAAATTTGCAATTTCAGTATACCGGACTGCCCCTTAAGCTTTAGGTTTCTAAACACTTAGTTATGAGAGAGAGAGGATTATTATTATTGTTCGAGGTTTGGACTTCCCCTCATAATTTCCTCTTCTACCCCAAGCATAAACGTCTGGGTATAGGTACTGAGTCAATTATTTAAAGAAGGATACCCTGAATGAAAATTCTTTAGAATGCTTCTTGTGCATTACCTATTCATAGCTTCTTACTTATTAAGTTGCCTACCTTTTAGTTCCATTCGAATATAGCTTAGACGTTCGTATCTCATGTAGTGTCGCACGTTAAGTTCCTGTCTGGATTACTAATCAAAACTTTATAGCCCTTAAGATGCTTTTGTAAGTCCCTAACAGGTTTAGAGCTTCATTGTGTATTCGTTTTTCCTTTGGGTCAAAGTTATAGAAAGTTACAGTACTCATGGAGACATCTGTGCTTGTTTCACATGCAGGTCTATGAAGTCAAAGCGTTCATATAGATATTTCTTGGTTGAAGCATTAATTTTCTTTAATATTGAAACTATCATTCTTATTCTTTAAAGTATAGGGAATGGAGATCTAATGATGGGGCTCTGTCTTTACGAGGGTACCCATCAGAAATCCCTGGACCATCCTTCCCTTCACCTAAGACATTTATACAACCAGATACTACAGAGGAAAAGACTCCAGTTCTCCCACCGTGAGTTGAGTACCACATTTCATTAAACTCTTGATATCATTCATTATTCTATTAAAGGTTCTATCCATTCTGCTTTTATTATACAATACTAATGTAACTTGAAAAAAATTCCTTGCAGGGACTTCGACCATGCATAGATTCAGGTGAAGACTCCTGGTCAAAAGATCAAAAGGTATTCGGGTTTTAATTCATTACTCTTGAAGAGTACCCTAGGTTTTTTTCTTCCCTTTTCTGATATAATTTTAAGCCGGAAGGGTGAGCGTAATGAAGAGCAGAGTCTATTCAAGAGATAGCTCAACCCTGTATCTTTGTATTTTAAGTTCAGTGGTCATAAGGGATTTTTACCTTATTAATGTATATATGGCTGAATTTTCATGTGGTTAACTTTTATATGTTGAGTATTCGATTTTAGGGAAATACAGACAGTGACCTCTATCGAGCAATTTGATCTCTCAATGAACAATTGTAGAAAAATATATCAACATAATTCTAAGGATAGTTATTCCATATTGATTTTTCTTCTTGGATCTTATGGAAACAAATTTCATCGATTTTCTATTTTTAATCCTGTACTCTTTACTCTTTCACACTGTGTTCCGATTTGTATTTTATTGTCTATTATATTTACAGTCTGAATTACAATCATGTAATGTAAGGAAAGCAACGTATGTTTTCTTTTAGGGGATTTATATATGGACCAAAAAAAGACTCCTCGAAAAGGAGAAAAACCCGAATATGAGACCTTTGTATAGATCTAAACATATATATTGATATTCTATGTATGGATATGTTACTCTATATGATTATTCAATATTGTATGCTTATATTGATATTCCAAACTTGTCTCAACGTACTTCGATAAATGGTGAGGACTATGACTTTGTATAATTATTCA
Source organism: Picea engelmannii (assembly GCA_009831015.1). NCBI lineage: Eukaryota > Viridiplantae > Streptophyta > Pinopsida > Pinales > Pinaceae > Picea > Picea engelmannii. The sequence goes on from ML783511.1 coordinate 481,682, forward strand.
TATTAGGTTGTGATCTATAGATAACCTTTGTTCTATACTTATATATACAAATGGAATTTTATACGGTCCGAACTAGATCTGGAAGGAAATCCATTTTAAACGCAGTAAGTCTATACATACTATTTTCTTCATTGTTTATGTATCCAAGTATTAAAACTGTAGAAACAATATTTGCGATATAACCACGTATATCCATAATTGACTTTATGTAGTAAGTACGATGAGATTATCCAAAAAATCTTCAATGGTACATCAAGGATGCTATATAATCTATGGTAGTGCTCTGTTAGAGGAAAAATGTATAGATATATTCATTTATTTCCATATAGTTCCTGCTATTCTGTAACTCCCTTATTATCATAGTTGATTTCTGGTTGGAATAATTTGTTTGTCTGTATCCTATGTCAACATATTTCTGTATAATTTATTTTTTGGTTAAAGTCATTTAATTTTTGTTTAATCAATAAAGTCTATGCAAAGTACCAACTGCAATTTGATCTATATGACTATATATATATATATATATATATATATATATATATATGGAAATATAAATGTGATATATACACAGACTTGTTCAAATCCAATCATACATAGTTGGTTCTACCTAGAAATTTAATAACAGGAATAAACATACACCTGTAGATAGAATTTGTTTCATATTCATTTAAACATGGATAATTTTGCCTAGAAATTTAATTACAGGAGAAACATTTCTAGAATTTTGTCATATGTTATAAAATTTACACAAACGACCAGATTTCATTCCTGAAATATTTCACATTAGCATAACCAAATGCATTACATTAGATATATATGTAATCATTTAAACAGAGAGAGGAAAGATTAGCATATCTGAACCAGTTCACAGGGAGACAAAGGGAACAACCATGTTCCTCCCAATCGTAGAATAGGGCATCCAAAAATCACTTGCCCGATTCACCCCCTAGCGTGACTATGAATCCATGAGGGCGAACTTGAAAATCTCCTTTTCAACAATTTCCTTCAATTCCAACTGATTCCTCTTTCCTTACACTCACATAGTGTTCATAACAACAAGGAAAACAAATCAATAGCCTCCTTTCCTAGCATACTTGGCAGCGTCCTGCCTCCTCACATATTCTATTTATTAATTTACCTAGGTCTTCTTTCCATCCCTTGGGAATTTTCGCAGCTTTCTAAATCTATGATTTTCAGGGGCTGCCAATGGCCAAATCACTAATTTACCACTTGTAAAAACCAACCTAGAGGTAGTTCCAACATGTTCCCCACTCATGGAGTCATGGTCAGCTAAATTTAACATGGTTGTTCCATTTGTCCTCCTACAATCAATACAAAATATTTTGTTTTCATACAAGTGTTATAGTCAAATAGTTAGTTGGGTCAAATGAAGTCTCTGCCAAACGGTCATAATAATTAATTACAATTATCAAATTCAAATTTCAAAATTTCCATAAATGGCAAAAATTTTCCAAATTCGAATTTACTAAAAACGGAATAAATTTTCAGCAAATTTAAATTTCAAAAATATTTTATTTTTTTAGGGATGTCACATCCTTTCCCCCTTCAGTAAAACACTATCCTTGGTGTTCGTTCCTTTCTTGGAACATGATTAGATGAGATTTCTGCAAATCTCCCTCCAACTCCCAAGTGGCCTCCTCAGGACTAAAGTGCTTCCATTGCACCTTTATTTGAGCGACGACTCTGTTCCGAAGTGCTATTTCTCTCCAGTCCAGAATGCGTAGGGGTTCCACTTGGAACTTGCCTTCAGGTTCCACCTGCACCAAGTTCCAATCAATCATATGAGTAGGGTCATGAATATACTTTTTCAACAAGGAGACATGAAATACATTATGAATTCTTAGATTAGCTAGAAGTGTAAGTTGATATGCTATGGGTCCAATTCGAGCTAGTATCTCGAAGGGCCCACAAAACCTGGGTGCTAGCTTGGCATAGTTCCCTAACTTCAACGAGCTTTTTCGGTCTTTGACTTTCAAATAAACATGGTCTCCCACTTGAAATTCCAAGTGTCTTCTTTGATTATCTGCATAGCTCTTCTATCTGTCATGTGCTTCTTTCAGGTTCTATTGTACCTTTCTTACCATGTTCTCCATTTCTTGGAGCATTTCTGGTCCAACCATGAGTCTTTCAGCCAGGTTATCCCAGCTAATTGGAGTCGTACACTTTCTTCCATATAGTACTTCGAAAGGGCTCAACTTAGCTGAAGTTTGGTACCCATTGTTATATGTGAATTCTACCAAGTGCAGGTAGTCTTACCACTTGTTTGGTTTTGTTCTTACGTACATGCGGAGCATATCCTCTATGATTTGGTTTGTCCTTTCAGTATGTCCATCCATTTTTGGATGATAACTCGTATTGAAATTAAAATTAGTATTTAGCCCTGCAAATAATTCCTTCCAAAAGGCGGATGTGAATTTTACATCTCTATCTGAAATAACCATTTTAGGAGTAACATGCAGTCTAAAAAAAAAATCATGAATATTTCAACAATGTTTAGATCTTTAAAAGTAGACTTTACAGGAGTAAAGTGTGTAGACTTACTAAGTTTATCGATTACAACCATGATAGAATCATTTTGTTTCTGATTTTTAGGCAAACCTGTTATAAAGTCTAGTGATATGGTCTCCCATTTCTATTCTGGTACTGGTAATGGCTGTAATAGGTCAGCTGGATGTTGTTGCTCGACCTTAACCTGCTGACAATCTTGGCACCTAGCCAAGTACTCTGTTTTTTTTCCCTTCATATTATGCCAATAAAATAGTTTTCTAAGTGTTTTTATTGTTTTTTGGTAACCTGGATGGCCAGAATACAGTTTCTTATGTACTTCGCCCAAAACTTTTAATTTTAACTCTGTTGAATCTGGTATGTAAAGTCTGTTTTTAAATCGTAATAGTCTCTTCTTGTTGATACTTAGATCTGGTTTATCTGAGTTTGTGGTACTTTTTTGTAATTCTTCCATCATCTTATTGTAATTTCCATCATTGATACTTGTCGTCCTTACCCTTTGTTCCAGATCACTTTCTGCCCTACTGATATTTATCTCAAATAACCCATGGACTCTTTTGCTTAAAGCGTCTGCTACTTTATTTTCCTTACCCTTGATATCTTTGACCTCGAAATCGAATTCACTCAAGAAGGTTAACCATATTGCTTGTCTTGCATTAAGATTTGGTTGGCTAAACAGATATTTCACCCCACTATTATCCGTCAATAGTAGAAATTTTCTTCCCATTATGTAGTGTCGCCACATTTTTAAGACGTGTATTACTGCTGGCAATTCTAAGTCATGAGTGACATAATTTCGCTCGTGTTCTTTTAATTTGTGGGACTTGTAACAAATAATGTGTCCTTCCTGAGTTAGGACACCACCTAGTCCTTATTTACTTGCATCAACACACACGGTGAAGTCTTTATTTGGGTCTGTTACCTTCAATATGGGTGCAGTTGTCAATAATCCCTTCAGTTTGTTAAAACTGTCTTGACACTTCTCTGACCAGTTAAACTTGGTTCCTTTCTTTTTTAATGACGTGATAGAGTAGGCTATCCTGGAAAACCCTTCTATAAACCTGCAGTAATATCCATTGATTCCCATGAATGACCGTATATCCGCTACATCCTTAGGTACCGACCATTCCATAATGGATTTTGTCTTTTTTGGGACTACGACAATGCCTTCTGCTGAAATTACATGTCCTAGATATTGTATTTTTTTTTTATAGAAGTCACACTTTTCAAATTTGGTATATAGTTTGTGTTTCCTCAACATTTGCAGAACTATTCTTAAGTGTTCATCATGTTCCTCCTCCATTTTTTAATAAACCAGAACATCATCTATAAATACTACCATGAACTTGTCTAAGTACTGACTGAAAATACTGTTCATCAGGCACATAAACATGACCGGTGCGTTAGTGAGTCTGAAAGATATGACTACGAACTCATAGTGTCCATATATTGTTCAAAAATCTATTTTGTTTATGTCCTCGTATTTTATCCTAACTTGATGATAATCGAATCATAAATCCAACTTTGAAAATATCTTGGCCCCACCTACTTGATCGAAAAGATCATTTATCCTTGGTAAGGGGTATTTGTTCTTAATAGTCATTTTGTTCAGTTGTCTATAATCGATACATAGTCTTAGAGTACCATCTTTCTTTTTCACAAAGAGGACTAGTGCCCCCCAAGGTGAGACACTCGGTTTGATATACTCTTTGTCCAACAATTCCTATAGTTGTATTTTTAATTTTGTCAGTTCTGGTAGACTCATTCGGTAAGGTGTTTTTGAAATAGGGGCTGAACCGAGTAGTAGGTCTATGAAGAAGTCTATTTCCCTTCTAGGAGGTAATTCTGGTATCTCATCCACAAACATCTCTCTGAATTCAAGTAGGATAGAAAAGTCTTATAACTTTGGCTTATCTTCTTTTTCTAATAGATTCGTCACTTGGATGGCATAAACTTGACATCCCTTTCTAATACATTTCTTGAGTTGCATCCCTGAAACTTGTCTGTCTGATATAGGTTTTGGTATGCCTCGGATTGTTCTAACAGTGCCAAAATCATCTTTATAGCTAAGTATCTTTGTATAACAGTCCAGTACTGCTTTGTGTTGTTCCAACCAATCCATCTCGATAATCATATCGTAAGATCCTAGTGGTAGGATATTCATATTTGTTCTTATATTTTGACCATCTAAGTTGAACTCAAAATCTGAAACAAAGTCAACTACTTTCCTTTTAGTACCAGTTGCTAATTGTACAAGCCATGATTTTGCGTGCTTCAGTTTCTTAAGTTTATTTGACTCTACCATATCAGGAGTAATATAACTTAACGTAGCTCCAGGGTCAATTAAAATAGAAATTTGAGTGTTATTGATTTTACCTTCGATTTATACCACCGAGGACTGGTGGTCATCTTGTCGACCATCTATGGTTGCATTTATCCAATGTAGGCTTTTGCCCATGTCTCCCACCGTTGAGGCTTCCTACAAATTATGAACAATAGTTTTGTTTGCTGAAATAAAATGTGGATAGTTCCTCCTTAAATGAGGCTCTCCACATTCCCAACACTTTAATGGATCACGGGATCTATCCCCAAACTTCTTTGTTCCTCGGTTTAACAGTTTATCGCTGCCTTGTGTATTCGGATGATTGGAGTGAAAATCCTTTCTCGGAAAACTTTTTTTTTCATTCCAATAAGGAGTTGGATGGTACCCCTTCTTCCGCTGGTTCATTCATTCTTGTTTCTTATCCTTCCAGGTTTTTGGAAACTCTACCCATTGTTTATACTGGTCATATCACATTCGTTCTTTCATGAATAATTCACTCAAGGATTTGGGGTTGTCAAAGTCAATTCTATCCCTATAGTACTATGGTAGTCAGCTTAAGAATCATTGGATTTTTACCTTATCCTCCCGGATGTACAGTATGAACCTTAGTAGTTCCAGAAATTTATTTATAAGGTCCTCCATCATCATCTGTCCAAGTCATAACTCACAAAATTCTTTCATCTTCCTTTCATAATAGCTTTCAGAAAGGTATTGTTTCTTTAAATACTTCTTAAAGTTGGACCATTCCAACTATTTCTCCTTTAGGCCCTTGGCCAATTTCAGGTCTTGCCACCAAATGTTGGCCTTCCCTTTCATATTGTAGATGGCCATTATGACCTTAATGTTGCTGGAATAATTGTAGATATGGAAGTATTTTTTTATGTCCAACAACCATGCCTCAACTTCTTTCCCTATCCTACATTCTCCATCAAAGGTAGTCAGTTTAATCTTTTTAAATTCTCCTTCAAGGTGGTCTACTTGTTTTCTTTTTCTGTCTGGATTAGTTTTGTCTTTAGATGAAGTTGTTCCTTCAGACGAACTGTCTCCTTTTTCTGTTTCCATCCCAGAGTTCATGGAGGCCCTTTTGTTGACCTCTTCGTCATGGTTATCGTCTTTTGGGATTTTCTTGGTCACTATACTTCATAGCAGGACTTCATTTATCTCTTGTTGTTCATGTTGTGCTTTCTTCAATTTTTCATTGTGGGCTTTGAAAATCTATAGTTTGACAACAAGATTCCTCATTGTTTCCAATAGATGCATGGGTGAGCTTCCACCACTATTCTACCTTGGATCTCCAGGAGTTCCTTGCTGCAGATTTCCTTCCATTCTGATATTTACACCCTCCTGAGCTGCCATAATTAACACAAAACAGAAATGGATTTCTGTTTGTAATCATAAGATTTATTAGTTTTATATAAATCAAAATATATACTAAGAAACTAATGTGGCCCTATTCAGGTCCAGTGATGTAACATTTTTCTCGGATACCATATGTAATGTACCCCAATTTACCCAAAAATAAAAATAAATTATTAGTATGTTTGGGAAACATTACTTCTCCTAGTCTTCAAACAATGAAGATATTAACGACAATTGAACTACTATGAACCTCCTTCTCCTATTTAATAACTGACTTTGGCATCACCTTCCATCTTATTAATAGACAAAATATAATTATATCTATACATTTATGGAATATAGAGGACTTTTAGTCCTATAAACAATTTAACCCTCACCCCTATGTATGGTACCTTAATTGAATACAAACAATTTACTTTTATAAAAGGAGAAACTCAAGGGTTGAGGGTCGCATCTTGTAAGCATTTAAAGGTACTTACATTTTGACTCACTCTAATCCTAACTAACCCTCCCCATAGTCCAACTGAAGCGCTAACGAACTAAATCATCTTAACTGAACAATGAGCGAGTCGTGATAGAGCATTAACTCGATAACAAGTCTGAGGGTTTTTCTGTCAGTTGGACTTAATAACCCTCTGCCCACTCTATTAATGGAGGCCCTACGAGTTTGCATTCCGAGGCCACCACTCACCCTGTATTCAATACACTTATGCCACCTATGTTATGTCACATGGTCGGATAGCGCCTTCATACTCCTACTATCAGTCTGTGTAGTAATGGTTAATGCTCCATTGGGGTTCTCCCACCTAGAGTTTAGGGTTTTGTTTCTTCCTTATGCATTCCTCCTCTGCGATGGTAGTCAGCAGTCTAGAGGTTTTCCCCTGGTGATATATGCAAGATTTACCCATCTTCATGGTAAGTTACAATACTCTCATCGTTGTTTGTGTTGAGTAAGAATAGTCGAGAGGGATTTTGGTCATTCCAGTATTTGTTATTTCTTACAGATTCTTTGTAAACAATGTATTTCCTTCAAATATTTGGCTCTATGGAAAGTCTCCTTTAGTCATGGAGAAATTTGCAATTTCAATATACTGGACTGCTCCTTAAGCTTTAGGTTTGTAAACGCGTAGTTATGAGAGAGAGAGGATTATTATTATTGTCTAGGGTTTGGACTTCCCCTTAGAATTTCCTCTGCTACCCCAAGCATAAACATTCGGGTATAGGTACTGATTCTATAATTTAAAGAAGGATACCCCAACTATAAATTCTTTAGAATGCTTCTTGTTCATTGCATGTTCAGAGCTTCTTACCTCTTAAGTTTCCTGCATTTTATTTCCATTTGGATATAGCTTAGATGTTAATATCTCATGTCGTGTTGCATGTTAAGTTCCTGTCTAGAGTACTAATCAAAACTTTATAGCCCTTAAGACACTTTCATAAGTCCCTAATAGGTTCTAGAGCTTCATTGTGTATTCGTTTTTCTTTTGGGTCAAAGTTATAGAAAGTTACAGTACTCATAGAGACATCCATGCTTGTTTCATATGAAGGTTTATGAAGTCAAAGTATTCTTATAGATATTTCTTGGTTGAAGCATTAATTTTCTTTAATATTGAAACTATCATTCTTATTCTTTAAAGGATTGGGAACCAAGATCTAATGATGGGGCTCTGTGTTTACGAGGGTACCCATAAAAAATCCCTGGACCATCCTCCCCTCGACCTGGGACGTTTATATGACCAGATACAAGAGAGGAAAAGACTCCAGTTCTCCCACCGTGAGTTGAGTACCACATTTCATTAAACTCTTTCTATCATTCATTATTATATTAAAGGTTCTATCCATTCTTCTTTTATTATACAATACTAATGTAACTTGAAAAAACTTCCTTGCAGGGACTTTGACTGTGCATCGATTTGGTTGCAGACTCCTGGTCAAAAGCTCAAAAGGTATTCAGGTTTTAATTAGTTACTCTTAAAGAGTACCCTAGGTGTTTTTCTTCCTTTTTCTGATATAATTTTAAGCTGGAAGGATGAGCGTCATGAAGAGCAGAGTCTATTCAAGGGATAGCTCAGCCCTGTATCTCTGTATTTTAAGTTCAACGTTCATAAGGGATTTTCACCTTATTAATGTATATCTAGTTGAATTAGTATGTGGTTAACTTTTATATGTTGAGTATTTGATTTTAGGGCAATATGGACAGTGACCTCTGTTGAGCAATTTGCTCTCTTAATGAACAATTCTAGAAAAATATATCAACATAATTCTAAGGATATTTATTTCGTATTGATATTTTTTCTTGGATCTTATGGAAACAAATTTCATCGATTTTCTAGTTTTAATCCTATACCTTTTACTCTTTCACACTGTGTTCCGATTTGTATTTTATTGTCTATTATATTTGCAGTCTGAATTACAATCGTGCAATCTAAGGAAAGGAACTTATGTTTTCTTTTAGGGGATTTATATATGGACCAAAAACAGACTCCTCGAAAAGGAGAAAAACCTGAATATCATACCTTTGTATAGATCTAAACATATATATCGATATTCTATGTATGGATATGTTACTCTATATGATTGTTCAATACTGTATGCTTATATTGATGATCTAAAATTGAAGAAGACTTGAAATACTTGAAATTATTTGCAATATAAATGTTATGTGTTTAAAGCAAATGGATCAGTTTGCAACACATAGATTAAAGGATTACTCATGAAAAATACACATAGACAACATCATAATCATTGAACATAAGCACATAAACACAACAATTGATAAAGGAGTTCACCCCTCTCTTGGGCTACATCTCCTGGTCCAACTTCCAATGGATCATTATTATTAATTTCTCAAAGTGCTCAAAAACATATCTTACAATGCTCAAACTAACAAATCGACTGCTCCAATGGATTTAGAGCGTCCAAAAACCCCTGTCTGGGCTCTTTTGGCACCTCAATCGGTCGAAAAACGAAGAATTTAGGCCTCCTGGAAGTCTCCCTCTTCAAGCTTGTTGTCTCTGCATCTACAAATTGCACCCCTGTCAATTGAACCTGGCACACACGCAATATAAAGCGTGAAAACCCAGCACTGGGTGCAACCGTGACAACGGTGCAAACTGTAAGACAGTTAAGGGCGCGCCAGCCCCTAACCGCCTAGCACCTGGGCATGTGGAAGTCATGTGACCATGCGCATTTGGCAAAAGGGCTAAACGGTTGAACCGTTCCAACTATCGCGCACTTAAACTAGGGTCATATGAAAAGTCGGCATAGAACCATATGCGAAATTGTTTAACCGTTCAAACCATATTTAAAACCTCGTGTGTTGCTTAGCAACAATGCGCACATATATATAGTGGCCATATGAAACAACTATGTGACCATGGGCCGGGCCTAAGCCCCGGCCCGACCCCTGCTCATATATACAATTATATGAATTTATAAACATTGCAAATAGTTATATGTTAAGTCACATAGTGTGGGCGTATTGGTCGGTGGTCTTTTTTAAATCTTTACGCCTATGGGGAGGTCCGGGGGTCGAACCCCACGGACTCCATTAGTTTTACATAACAACCATAAACCAATAAAGGGGTGCCACGTGGCAGCCCATGATTGGGCCACATGGCACCTTACCATTATCCAATGAAATGCCATGTGTCACCATCTGATTCGACAACTTTCAACCAACAAAAACTTGCCACATCACTTATGTACGATCGTACGATCCTGCCACGTCAGCTTGTACAGACTGTACGGATTGTACAGTCAGCATCATTTTTTTTGCCTATTTGACTTGACGAATAGATTGCAATATATCTCGCTCCCGACGTCCGTTTGAGATGAAATGAGTTGCGTTGGGTTTGCAACGATGAGGCCTACGCTCTCATCTGATTTGAAGTGATTCCGAGCACTTTGAATTTTTGAGCAAAATTTGATCCCCTGATCACACCTCCCCATTGGGAAGATTTTGGACCTCCAAAAGACTATATTCAGTCTATGAGAAGATGAGGGTAAAGTTCCCTCACCCTTCCAACCTCAATCCACTTGGCCTTTCTTGGATTCTTCCCTTTAAAACCAACTCAAAGATACTCCACATTTCCTCGTTTTGAAGTTCGCATCCTCCTGTAAAAAATGGTGTCTTCCTGCAGTTTCGTCAGATACTTTGGAGAAAAATCATCTATGGAAGGAATATGAACATGCTCTCCTTGATCATCAATCAATGGAGGATCATGCAACTTCAAATTCTCAACATTAACAACTGCATACATCTGCATATAAGGAGGTAAATCTAAACGAAAAACATTGTTACCAATCTTGTCGATAATCTTGAAAGGACCATATCGAATTGGTTTCAACTTTTTACCTTCTCCTTTAAGCCTCTCCTTACTGATGTAAAGCCAAAATTCATCTCCAACATGGAAACTGTGATCAACACAATTCTTGTCATGTCTCATCTTGTACTTGGCCTGACTCTTTTCCAACTGCTCTTGTAACACTTGATGTATCGACTGAATTTGTTCAATGAACTTCTCTGCCCTATCAATGTCATATTGACCATCAACAACAATATCTTTCCCAAAGATAAAATCTAAAGGCGACTTGGGAAAATATCCAAAACATGCTTCAAATGGCGACGTTTGAGTCAAAGAGTGCTTAGCTCAATTGTACGCATGTTGAATGTAGTATAAATGTTCATCCCAAAGTTTAGGATGCTTGCTGCAATAAGCACGAAGAAGATGCACCATTGTACGATTTACCACCTCTGTCTGACCATCTGTCTGCAGATGAAAAGCTGTGCTCTTTTTAAGTTTGGTGTCCATGAGTGCCCATAAACTCGACCAAAAACTTCCAACAAATTGAGAATCCCAATCAGAAATAATGGACTTAGGCAATCCAAAATGCACCCAAACATTTTTAAAGAACAACTGTGTCGTTTTTTCTGTTGTTACCTGCTTAGTACAAGGCATCAAAATACACATCTTACTAAAATGATCAACCACAACATAAATATAATCATGACCTCGTCTCGACATAGGTAATCCACCTACAAAATCCATGGAAATACTCTCCCAAGTTCGAGAAGGAACTGGAAGTGGAGTGTACAAACCCAACTTTCAATTACTAGGTTTAGTTGTAGCACACAACGAAAATCCTTGAACATATCACGAAACACTTTCATTCATCTTAGGCCAGTAGCAGTATCTTTGCAAATTAGCCACTGTCTTGCCTACACCAAAATGACCAGCAATAAGAGAAGAATGTGCTTCCCTTATGATGTTGATTCTTTCCCCCTGTGGA
>ML783511.1:500207-552084 GCA_009831015.1 Picea engelmannii
ATGAGTGTATTATAACTCAAAGTGAATACAAAATAAATTATTTCAATAATAAATTTAATGGAGAAATTAGAAGTGGATCCAACCCTTAAATAAGGAAAGTGGGCCAAGTGACCTAGAATATGTTTTTAAGGAAGCTACTTGGAGAGTATAAACAAGAGGCAAGGCTCTCTCATTTGAATCAAACTTGAGAATATTGAATATATATATGTTTCTAAGGTAATCAAGTATATATAAACCAAAATTTTGAGTGAAGGTGAAGAAAAGAAGGCCGAAATGCAAGGAAGGATAAATTCTTTTGATGGTGCTTTCTAAGGTATGTTATTTACAGGTCATCTCACCATTTTCGCTATAACGTTTTTTCTATAATGATTCAGACCGTGAAATTTCTATGCAAGTGAGAAAACATATCCAAGTATCTGTGGTAAAAAATTAATCATGTGGGTCGTTGTATTTTTGGATTTACACTCTGTGGAAGTTAGGGTTTGTGGTCAATCCTAAAACTAGTCACAATCGGGTGTTTAGGGTAAAAACATCATAACTTGTTCATAATAGATCCAAATTAAGTGAGACAAAATGTTTTGGTTAGGTGATCATTTTTAGTATTCTTTGTAACATTTTCAGATCAATTCATCGAATATTTTGTGTAGATCACGCTCTACAAGGACGCTCTCTAGAATAAGCCATAATTCATAAAGGTATGTCATTTTTTCTATAACTCCTTTTATGAGAGGTTCCAAGTAGTGAAACTTAGAGGACTTGCATAAAACACATTGAGGAGAATTGTGTGTCAGTTTCATATCTTTATACATTACAGGTTCAAAGTTATGATTATTTCAAGTTACGATTGTTGACTAATCCAAAACTAGGCATGTGAGACTAAATAAAAGTTTGATGAAAATGTTAGTCTCTTGTTTTTAAAGTTAAGGAAGGTTTTTAGGAATGTGATCATATATATCATGTCTATTATATAGCTACAAATCAGATTTGGATGATGAAATTGATTAGGGCTTTTGGTTGTGGTACATGTTGAGTACATGGTTGAGACAAGTAGTTGATGAGTTGGTGCACATGCATGAGGTGTATAGTTGATGACGTTGGTACATATTGATGAGTAGTTGACACATGATTGGTACATACTTGGTATATGGTTGGATGAACTTGTTTATGGTACAGGTTGATTACAGGTTGGTGCATGGTTGATGCACTTGTTTATGGTACAGGTTGATTACAGGTTGAGGTACAGGTTGATGCATGGTTGATGCATGGTTCAGATTTATTGGTACAGGTTTACAACAATATATCTCACAGTGATAGTGTGACAATGTTTCTACCATTCTACTTCTACTTTAGGGTGGTAGGACGGTGCAAGGACAAGTGGTTGTAGCCACCTTCCGGTTGTAGCTGGAGAACATTGGGGGTTGTAGCATCCTTATGGTTGTAGCCAGAGAATTGAGGAATTCGATATTCCCTCACATTGTAGCCTGAGAAACTAGGGTTTTAGATCCTCCTTCCAGTTGTAGCTAGAAAAAAAAGGAATTTGGTGCTTCCAATGAATGTAATTCTTCAAGACATATAAGAAAAAGCATTTCGTGGTTTTCTCCCGATTTGGGTTTCCACGTAAAACACTGGTGTACTGTGTATGTGTGTGATTGTTTATTTCTTACTACTCATTATTCGATAATAATTATACATTGATATAACATTTGAAGAAAAATGATTATAATAACGATATTACTTATTCATCCCCCCTCTCAGTAATCCAACATTTCAGATATAAAAAAACGAAATGTGGAAGAAGGGGGTGAACCTGGAAATAAAGTTTACCAAAATAAAAAAATGTGTCGCAATGCAACTCAAATTCCACATGATAGCGAAAACAACAAGTGTCATTAACAGTGATGGGTCTAACAAACCATGGTTTTTGTTGCACAAATGTATTGATGGAAATTTTAACTTCTTTGTGCTTTTCTTTGAACTTATTGAAAAACTTTAATTTTTCATTGGCAATATATGTTTTGGATGTTATTCATATTTTTTTCGTGTTATTATTCGTCGCAACACATCCCTTGTATGTGTTGAAACATGATATTCTTCCAACCAACAATTACAGGTCAATTCTTTAACATTTTATGAAAGTCTATCTTTGTAGGGTTATCTAGAAATCACTCTCCAACAAGCCAATTCATCATTTACATGTATTTTCAATTGAAATTTTCTATGTTTGTGCAATGTTTTTCTTGACGTTCCCATCATTTTTTCCATGTATCATGTCAAATGATCTTTTATATTGCTATATGAAACAACTATTGTTTGTATCACTCTACGTGCAACATGGACATCTTCTTTTCGAGATTTTCCAAAAGCTTTTAATACACTAGTTATATTGTTAAACACATTTTGTTTCACCTTTGTATCATTTTTCGACTTTTGAATACTCAATAATGATGTGGCTTATTTTAGCTTTCTTGAATTCATTAGACAAAGTAAAAGTTGAGCTTGTATTGTTAATGATTCATCTTTGAAAAAAGTATTATACATATTCTTAGTTCGATATCTTATATTTAATTCCTAGCTTTTTTCTTCCCAAATTTGTCAATATCAACATTTTCTAATATTTCATCATCAATGTTGATAGATTCTCCTGCATATTTCAATTTAAAGTTTATATTAAAAAACATAACCCGAAACCAAATTCACTAAACTATATATACTTGAGTGCTCATCTTGTATTATCTAAATGTATGTACATACCTATAGGTGATTCATCTTCTGCTTCAATTTTGGTTTCAACGTCTTCTGCTTCTATTTCGGTTTCAACACCTTCTGCTTCAATTTTAGTTTCATTGTCTTCTTCAACATTATGAGACAAATCTATTTATGTTTTTTGAAAAACATCAAATTGTAATTACAATCAATTATATTATTTACAATATTTTAAATTTGAATTCTATACTTTGAATTCTCTACTTTCTGAATAAAATCCCAATGTGTGTCATGTGCTTCATCATCATATGTGCATGCATACCTCATTGAAATTATTCTTGTTGATTATCTCTATTCACATTAACATCATTTATTTCTTCAATATTTGCATGTTCTTGTATCTTTATCCAATAAATCTCTTTCCTTTGTTCTTTTTGGCGAGTATCATCTCGAGTGTGATCAAATTTTATCTTGCACAAAATTTTGTTTCCCATGACTTTTCTAGTTATCTGTAAAAGATATGTTCAACAAAGAATTCACCTTGGCAAAATGATGAACATTTATCTTTCAACATATAAATTGTTATTCCAATAAAAACTTGAACAAACATCAATTACCTTATTCAACAAAAACCAAAAAGATGATTCGAAACTTTATTTAGGTGCTCTAGAAAAAAATCATGTATCGATATCAATCCTTTGATTAAGCCTATGGAACAGAGGGAAAAAATAAAGAAATAAAATAATACATCTACAATCAGTAATAGAAATGCTTTGAAATCCATATCCCCAAGCTCATATATGTCTGTCCATCCAACAAATTGTGTTAAATTTGTTCGGCCGAAATTGTAGTGGCCGAAATTTGTTCGGCTGAAATTGTAGTGGCCGAAAAAAATCAACAAGCCTAGTAAAATCCTTACAATTATGCATAACATTTCTAACATAGAATTTCTGAGTGCATAAATAATTCATTAACTTCAAATAAGCATATAAAATTTCAGCAGAATTTAACATTTAGCATTTAACTACAGCATAAAAATAACTTAGCCATTTCACAAACAATTACCTGCCTCTGATGCTAATTCCTGTCGATATGATTGTCCCTTCCCTGCTGCCTTGCTTCCTTGTTGTTGCCTTCTTGTTGCCTGATGCACTGAACAACACTGCCCAAACCTACTATCCTCCCAACCATCTAGGAGCAGCTAGTCCGGCTCCCTAGCTTCAGGAAACCAAAAGGAATCCTGGCCCCCGTGCCCAAAAACCCTAGAAAACCGGTGCCCCCTGTACTAATCATCCCAACTACAGATCTCAAATGCCCCTCTCTACAAATCCAAGAGAACCCCAAAAAGAAAATTTCTCGTAGAAAAAATAATCCCCCTCTTCCTTCGTAACCTCCCCGCTCATATGCCTCCTTCACCGCCCTTTCCCTCCATTTACTTCCTTACCTACACATAGTTAATGCCCCTTATCCTTTCATTTATTATTTATCCTTTCGTAATTAATATCTTGTCCCTTTATAATTAATATCTTATCCCTTTCTGTGTACGTAAGTCTTTAACAATTTAAACTTATAATTTATTAACCCTATTAATTTAATACCCATGTCAATGAATGTAATCATGTAATCAATTAATCAATTAATTAATCAAATTGTAACCATTAATTAGTTAATAAATATTTAATTAGTATCATTATACCAATCTTTGTTTAATTAATAATATGTTAGAAAAATTAATTACTAAATAAATTTTACTTTATAATTTCTTAAACATATATTCTACTATGGTTGTTACATACACCCACCCTTCAAAAAACTTCGTCCCAAAGTTAAGGTATCTTATGGTACAAGGAAAAGAAACATGGTTTACACATTCATAAAAATTAACCGACATTATCAGTAAGTAAGTCCAGAAAACGCATACATACTAGTGTATATGTACAAGAAATGCATGTGTAGCTAGTACATACAAATATCGTGCATGTACTAATAATCAAAACTGTCATCCTTTAGTAATTTATGTATGCATCCAATCCAGTCGGCAAGACTAGTCTTTTATAAAAGACAACAATCCAATCAATTGTTTGAGAGATCCTTTAATTACTATTATCCAATTCAACAATTTTATTTAAACAACTGTGGTTTCTTTACATAATAATGAATATTCATATATACACATTTCTTTTGTTTCGAAGGGAAAACATTAAACTCCAGCACAAGACAAATCTCCATACCTTCTCAACTATTACTACTCATCCTTCCTCCCTAACCTACTTCCATATCCATTCCTATCCTTTCTCTACTAGACTATCTTGGAGCGTCAACTATATTGACCTAACTCCAAATAGAACCCGTAAGAGGAAGTGTCGCTATCTCGACCAAGCTTCCCTAGTAGGCATCTGACAGTCATCATCACATGTCTTGGGGAGCATGAGCTAACACCGTCCTCCCATGACTTTAGGTTTCGGAGGATACACGATGGGAAATGCCTCCACCCCTCCTAACAGGACTAGGTTCCACACCCTACAATGGAGGATACACGGTGGGAAATGCCTCCACCCCTCTTAACAGGACTAGGGTCCACACCCTACAATGGAATACATAGTGGCACCGTGTTGCTGGAGGTTTTGTCATTGTTTATTCGGTTTTGGGTAGTTTCATCACTTGAAATCATGCACTGGTCCACATATCATAGCAATTCATCCAAACCAATATAAATTCCTCATACAATATTCATGCCACAGTGTTTCTTGGCTAGTGGTCATAATATCCACTTTCATCATCTTTATCCCTTGGTTATTTCATAGCCCATAACCTGCAGATTAGTCTGTAACACAAACTCATACATTTTTATGCATTATCATCTTGTAATTTCATACTATCATCATTTCAATTTGGTATCCCTGTACCGATAAATTAACATCAAAGTTTTCCAGTTAGAAATAGATCTCATAATATCCCATAATTCAATTTCGACACCCATTCATAAGATTATCATTTACCCAAAATAGATTGCATCATATCCAACATCATCTTAATAGCATTTAAAAATTCATTAAATTCACATTCTCACAATATGTCGCATCATATACATCATCGTTAATAACATTTAAACATTCATAAAATTTACATTCACCTAATAGATCGCATTACATACATCATCATCAATAACATTTAATCATTCATAAAAGTTCATACATTTAAAGTTTAGGTGTATCAATTGATAGTTTCATTGTGACTAGAAATAAAGTATATAGGCCTCAAGTAATCCTGGTCGTCTAAGTAAAAAGGTGGTGTTACATACACCCCACCTTCGAGAAACATGTTCTCTAGGTGGTCAAAATAGTGAGGGATAGTCTCGTCGTAATGTCTCAGCATCTTCCCAAGTAGTAGATCCTAGACTATACTTGTCCCACTAGACCTTAACTTGGTCTACCAGACAGTTTCTGAGCTGTCAGACTCTACGGTCCAATATGCGTAACGGTTCTACTGTGAGGGTTCCCACGTCCGATACCTACAATTCCTTTCAATTTAGTTTATGTGATTCATCAGCAACATAATGATGTAAAACATATACATGAAATACATTATGAGTTTTATGCAAGTGGGGTGGCAGTATGAGATGATATGCAACGGGTCCAATTTTCTCTTGGATCCTGAATGGTCCTATAAACCGAGGTGACAACTTTGTCCCCTTACTGAACCGTATGGTACTCTTATTAGGCCTGATACAAATGAAAACCTGGTCTCCCACTTCGTAACTTCAGTCGGTCCTGTGTGGATCTGCATAGCTCTTCTTCCTATCCTATGCTTTCTTTAGTCTCTGCCTAATCTGAATCACATATTCCTCCATTTCTTGAATCAATTCTGACCCAACTGTTACTCAATATTCTAGTCTATTCCAACTCAATGGCGTTCTGCATGGCCTCCCATACAAATCTTCGTAGGGTGGCATTCTGATGGAGCTATGATAACTGTTATTGTTGGAAAACTCTACAAAAGGTATGTACTTCTCCCACTGGGTTTTATTATCCATTACATACATCCTAAGCATGTCTTCCATGACTTGATTTACTCTCTCAGTTTTCCCATCTGTTTCAGGATGATAAGTTGTGCTTAAGTTCAATTGAGTTCCGAACACTGACTGTAAACGTGTCCAAAACCTAGAAGTGAATCTGGAGTCCCTATTTGAAATGATCTTCCTAGGTATCCCATGCAAACGAATAACCTCACTTACAAACACACGTGCCACATCAGTGACATCGTAAGTGTTTCTAACCGGAATAAAATGAGCACTCTTGGTTAACTTATCCACTATCACAAGAATGGCATTGTGTCTATGGGATGTGAGCAGCAACCCCACAACAAAATCCATAGATATGACTTCCCATTTGGACATAGGAACATCATGTGGTTGTAGGAGGCCTACCGGGTGATGGTGGTCGGCTTTCACTTGTTGACATTCTAGGCATTTGGCGATGAAATGGACTACATAGTGCTTCATGCCTACCTAGAAGAAGAGCTTCCTCATATCTACGTACATCTTCTTCACACCCGGAGTGCATAATAAAGTGCTCTATGGGATTCCTTCAGTATGATGCTTCAAATATCCCCAATCTCAGGGATGTACATCCTTCCTCGATATCTTAACAGTCCGTCTGTTTCCAGGCTATATCCTTCATACTTTGGATCTAACTGCCTCCCTCTCTGGAGGTTTGAAGTAACCTTTAAATACCAAGTTTCTCCTGGGAGTTGTGTCAACACGTGTTCCCTCAGATTGACCTTTAAGGTTACCAAGGAGAAGATACGTGGTATCCTACTCAAGGCATCTGCGACCACATTTTCCTTTCCCTTATTGTATGAAATACCGAAATCGTACTCACTCATAAACTAACTCCATCACCTTTTCCTGGAATTCAGATCTCTTTGAGTGAAGAGATGTTTTAAACTTTGATGGTCCGTTTTGAGCTTAAATTTTCGCCCCACAAGATAGTGCCTCCAAATTTTCAGAGCTAGCATTACAGCTGCCAACTCTAAATCATGAGTCATGTATAGCTCCTCATGTTTCTTCAACTTCCTTGACGCATAGGCTATCACTCCTCCATCTTGCATTAGTACGGCCCCTGACCCTTGCTTTGAGGCATCCATGCAGACTGTGAAGTCCTTTTCCATATCCGACACTCGTAGAATTAGCGCACTAGTTAGTAACCTCTTAAGCTCAATGAATGCACTATCACACTCTTTTGTCCATTCATACCTGACCCCTTTGCACTGCAAGGTGGTGACGGGTTTCGCTATTTTTGAGAACCCTTCTACAAATCTCTGGTAATAACCCACTAGCCCCATGAAGCTTCTCACCTCATGGGCATTTTTCAGCACTGGCCACTCCATAATGGCCTTTACCTTTTCTGGGTCCATAGAGATTCCTTCGCTGGAAATGATATGACCTAAATAGTGGATCTCTTTCTGGAAGAAGAAACACTTTGAAAGATTCCCATACAATTTTTTCTCTCTGAGGCAGGACAAAACTATTTGCAATTGTTCCTCATGTTCTCTTTTATTCTTGGAATAGATGAGGATGTCTTCTAGAAAGACTTGTACAAAACAGTCTAAGTACTTCCAGAATACGCCATTCATGAGGCTCATGAATATTTTTGGCGCATTGGTCAATCCGAAAGGTACTACAACAAACTCGTAATGTCCAAACCAAGTTTGAAAGGAAGTTTTTGGGATATCACCTTCCTTAATCCTTAACTAATGATACCCTGATCGCAAATCAATCTTTGAGAATACCACTGCTCCTTTCATATGATCGAAGAGGTCATATATTCGCGGCATCGAGTACCTATTTTTCACTGTAGTATGGTTCAAGTCCCTATAGTCTATACACAGTCCTAAGGATCCATCCTTCTTCTTTACAAAAATTACCAGTGCACCCCAAGGTGAAACACTGGGTCTTATTATCCCCAAGTCCAGTAACTCTTTCAACTACATTTTCAATTCACAAAGTTTCGGCCTTGTCATCCGATATGGAGTTTTGGAAATTGGTTATGTACCAGGTTTTATCTCAATAGTAAAATCAATCTCCCTCTCAGGAGGTAACCCTGGTAACTAATTCGGAAAAACATCCTGAAATTCTAACAATACCGGGTACTGATCCAATGAGGGTCCTTTCCTTTCATTCACTTCTTCCACTACATACAATCGACACCCTTGTCTCAAGCATCGCTTAACCTTCATAGTTGATATAAAGCGTAATGACACTTTTCTCTGTACACCCTGGATCTCTACTGGTCTTCCTTCATCGTCAACACAAAGCACCCTCTTTGCGAAACAATCTACCAAAGCTCGGTGAGTTGTTAACTAATCCATTCCAATGATTAGGTCATATGCTCCAAGAGCAGTGACGTATACCTTTAACCTGGTAGTACACACTCCTAGGTCTACTATACAATTATCGACACTAGGTCCTACTGCTTGTTTTTTCCCCGAATCCATCTCGACTTGTTTAAAGTCATTGTGCTTGTAGGTTGCCAACCAACTCTTTTCTAATGAAGATGGTGAAATGAAACTATCCATCGCACCAGAATAAAACAAAATATTAACATCAATATGATTTAGCGTACATGATGACTCCACCACCGTGGATTGATGTTCATCCTGGCAGTTATTAACTGCTGCGTAAATCTAATGGTTGCTACTTGATATCCCCATCGGTGCCTTTCCTTCTCTATGCACTAACCCTGATTGTAACTCTAGGCAGTCACACTGGTAATGGGGTCCTCCGCACCCCCAACAGGTAACATGAGATTGAACCTGTGCATTGTTATGTGACTGCCTCTTAAATGAGTTCCTTCCCCTGGAACCCCTGCCCCTACTCGTTGTTCCCTGAGATGGTCGTGGACCTGTCTGTGTTGTTGGCGATGAATGAGATGTTGCATTCATTGCCATTGAAATCCCTACAGCTAATTTCCTTGGTGTGACTCTGTTACCATATGGCAGTGAGCTTGAGCCCCCTCCCCTAGGAAATTTCCTCGAGGCCTTTTCTACGAATCCTGGGTGATGCGAAAATGTCGGTCTTGTACCCTCGGTTAAGTTCATATGTTCTTTTGCATAACACACATTTTACACCTCTTCTACTACTAAAGATGGTTTCCACATCCGCACCATAGCTCTTATCTTAGGGTTCAATCCATAGACGAAGCACTCTGCCTATCATTGATCATTGTCCATATACGAAACATATTTGACTAGTTCCATAAATCTGATCTCATATTCTTCTACAGTTTTGTTTCCCTGTACTAAGGCATGAAATTCCCCTACCTGTTGTTCCTCGTACTATGCTGGTAGATATTTTCTTTGGAACCTCTCCTCAAAAGGTTCCCAAGACACTGTGTCTGGGGTAAGGTGCAGTTGTCTTTCCAGGTTGCCCCACTAGTTCAAGGCATTGTCTCTTAACTGAAAATGGTGATCTTTTCCTTTGAGTTAGATGCATAGTCCCTTAAGGAAAAACACCTTGTCATGCCTCCCAACCATGCTTCCGCACGTTCACTAGCGCGAACCCCGAAAAACTCCAGAAGTTTGGTCTTCTGCAAATTCTCGCGTGATGTCTTCAGGTGGAGGTCCTCCCCCTAAATCCCCTGACGCTTTTGGATTACCCAATCCAGACAGTGGGGGTTCCACTTCAGTCCCTGTCGGTTGACACCCCTTTAAAGTCTCATTAATGGCTTCCAATGAGCACAGTATGAGGGCTAGTTCGGGTGATGGTGGTGGTGGCACTGGCGGTGTTGGCGGTGCTTGCAATGACGCTCCCCTACCTCGATTCCCTCGATTCCTAACCATCCTATATGCTTTGACCTGCATCAACCAAAGTTGTCAGGGTGAGTTCTAGGATGTTTCAAATTGGTGCTACTCAAACTAGAAACAGGGTTAGGCATAAGTTTTCTTTACTTGTCTATAAACAGACATTACTCCTTTAGGGGATTGGCTAGGTTAGGGTTAGGATTAAGCGTCTAAGCTTGATTTCTTCACCCCTATGAAAAAAAAAACTATTAGTTCCCTTTCCCTGTAGCTACGCTAGCCTTGCGTCCTTTTAACTTTTCGCTTACAACTATATATCCTCCAATGCTTGACTTGGGAGATTTTCCTATGGCACGCAGTGTTGGCGTTATTGAATGTTGCATTGAGATTTAGTGTTGACTTTGACTGGTGGAATGGAGTGGAGGGACTTGGCGCTTGGCTTGACGAATTGTATGTATGGTCTCGTGAACCTGACACTTGGACAATCAAAGTTTATATTTGGGATACAAGGATCAGCGGCACCAAATAAGCCTTTACCCTGATTTCTGGTGCATTCACTAATTATGATTCAACTCGGTTAGCTGGCTCTGGATCTATAGGTTAGGTAATAAGCCAGTTGGTCTTAATCTTCATAATATATCTTCCTAATAATAATACTACTCTTATCCCGATAGTGTTACCATTAATCTAAATAAATAAAAGAATTTATTTGTAAAGACCTATGAGGGCACATTGGTGTTAGTGTTCTTTTAAGGCTCTTCGCTTGGTGGGGGTCGCGGGTTCAAAACCCTTTAATAATTTTTTTTTTTTGTTTTACTCATTTAAAAAGACAAAATACTTAATTAATTTAAAACATAATTAATTAATTAAAACATGATCAATTAATCATACAATTAATTAATCATAAAACTTAAACTCTAAATTAACTATATGTAATTTAAATTATATTCTATTTATTAAAAATTAAAATTTAACATTAAATTAAATTATATTTAGCATTTAACATTAAATTAGAATTTAATAGATTAAATTTAATATCAATTTCAAATCAAAACATTTGAAATTTTACGTTGAATTTAAATTAAAATCTTAACAATTTAACCGAAATGAAAACTAAAAAAAAATAAAACTAAATAAGAATAATATAAAAACAAAACAAATTTAACGTGGGAGGTAGGTCTTCACATGAGGCCCATGTGCCCCACCCTCGCTTCCTCCATCGCCTTCTTTAATCCTAAGCCTTACACGCACCCTTCCGACTCTCTATCCCAAAACTTAAACTATCCCCAAACCCTAAATGCTTCATCATTTGCCTCCTGCTCTCTCTCTGGAGGTGAGACAGAGGCTTTGAGACTTGGTTGCCGCTAGTAGCGCTTGGATGCTCGGCTTTGTGATGGATTATGTGTTGTATAGTGTGGAAACTACACACCTCCTCACGGAATTTAGCAAGTTTCACCCTCCATTTAGCTTGGATGCTCGACTGTGTGCAAACGGTCTGGTCATTTTATTATGTCTATAGGTTTTTTTTTTTTTGCCTCAAAATTCTGCACATATTTGCTTACCATTTTTTTCATTATTGTTTTGCTTGTGTTGTCCTGTCTTTCTTTGTTTGTAAATTTGTGGTTTGTTCTTAAAATTTAGGGTGGAAAAATAATTTGCTGCGAAAATGCCCGGCTTCTATTGAATTTTAGAGCCGATACTTGCTACTATTTTGTGAAAGTCAACGTTTCTATTATATTTCTCCTCTAAAAATTTCTCATGGAAAGAATTGTTCATGAAACCGTGTTGTTTCTCTTAAAATTTAGTCTCGATAGTTGGTGCTTTGTGAAATGCAACATTTCTACTTGATTTCTTTGCTTCAACTTTCTGGAATAGAGATGCTTTCCATGAAGTTGCACTATTTCTTTTAAATACTAACCTCGACAGCTATTATTTTGCGAAATGCAACGCTTATACTTCATTCCTCTTCTTGTGCCATTGTTTCTTGGGTCTACTACTTCTGGATTTTGACTTCATAGCAATTTATTTTCCAACTTCCAAGCATATAACTCCAACAATAATTTAGTCGTAGATTGGGAGGTCACCTGTAGATAATGGGTGCAATTTTGCGTTCCTTTGTCAAATTTTATTTATTTTTACTGGATCCTTACATGCAAATGAGCATTAACTGTAACAACCCTAGATGTTTAAAGATCCTTAATTCGACCTATTGTCCTTTCTTTTTTTCATTGTATTTTCATATTTTTATATACAATGAGATAGAATCTCTCAGGAGGCTAGGTTTGTCGATCAGCTGTCCAGTACACCCAGGGAGATAGAACCTTATACAGGTTTTGAGTTTTAATTTTTAAATTTTGTGTCTTACATTTGTTTATAGGTTGACAAAAAGCGTTCAGGGATTAGGGTTTACTTTACAAGTGAAATGCTCGTAGGAATTATTTTGGGCAATTATAAAATAGCATCATTCGTGTGGATTAATCATCACAGACTAAAGAGGCCATATGATTTTATTTTATCAGTGTTCTCTTTCGCTGATTCAGTCTCTTCTACTTTTTGTTCCCTTTGAATATTTATTTTTTCTTTTTCTATTACATTATTTAATTAGCTATATCCTACTCTGATAGGTTTTGATGAGGTGTGGATTGGGACTGGAGTTTTCTCTACAGTTATGGATGTAGGCAATTCGTTCATTCAGTTTATGGAGACCCACACATCATATGTCTCTTTACATCTGTTTTTTTTTTTGTTTTTTTAAATTGCTATCACGTTTTCATGTAATCTCACTTTGTTTGTTTAAATTTTTGGATTAATCGGCCTCCTTAGCAATCCACAACATTTTTTTTCAGGTATTTGCTTTAAGAAATACCTGTAATTCGATATGTTTGAGGATGGTTTGAGTTTCTGTAAAAATTATTGACATATTTTTGGTATTTTCTGTAAGAAATACATGTAATTTGATTTGTTTGAGGATGTTTTGTGTTTAAGTAAAAATTATTGAAATATATTTGGAATTGAATTTTCGAGGGTTTATATGTGCAGGGAATTTACTTAAATATTGATGCTAAGTTGATTGTTTAACTCATTTTTGAACCTGATTCATTTTCAGCCACCTTTGTAGAACTTCATCTATAAATGATTTTAATTTTCCATTTTTCTAGGGATTTTGATTATGTTTAAAATTTTACTTTATGAAGAAACTCGATCTTTTAGTGCTGATAACAGGATCGTCACGCCTCATGATTCTGTAAGTAATTTGGAATTTCTGATTTTCTAATGTAATTATCCGGTGGTAGGGATTTTGATTATGTTTGGCCCTTTACTCTTGATAACAGGACCTGTAACAACCCTAGTTTCTTTGTTGATACTTTGGTAAATTTGTTTTTTTTTTACATTTTCAATTCATATTGCTTATATATATTTAATTTTTTTTATATATAATCAAAATAATAGTGCGTTTGGTTTGCAGGTTCGGTGGAGATGGAGTTGGAGCTGTGAATTTGGCCCTTAAGGCTCCAGATTGTGAATGAGGCGCTCTGATACCATATGTAGTGGCCAGTAAAAAAAAATCAACAAGCCTAGTAAAATCCTTACAATTACGCATAACATTTCTAACATAGAATTTCTGAGTGCATAAATAATTCATTAACTTCAAATAAGCATATAAAATTTCAGCAGAATTTAACATTTAGCATTTAACTACAACATAAAAATAACTTATCCATTTCACAAAAAAATTACTTGCTTCTGATGCTAATTCCTGTCGATATGATTGTCCCTTCCCTGTTGCCTTGATGCCTTGTTGTTGTCTTCCTACTGCCTAATGCACTAACCAACACTGCCCAAACCTACTATCCTCCCAGCCAACTAGGAGCAGCTTGTCCGGCTCCCTAGCTCCAGGAAACCAAAAGGAATCCTAGCCCCCGTGCCCAAAACCCCCAACAAACCAGTGCCCCCTGTACCAATCCTCCCGACTACAGAGCTCAAACTCCCCTCTCTGCAAATCCAAGAGAACCCCAAAAAGAAAATTTCCCATAGAAAAAATAATCCCCCTCCTCCTTTGTAACGTCCTCGCTCATATGCCTCCTTCACCGCCCCTTCCTTCCATTTACTTCCTTACCTACACATAGTTAATGCCCCTTATCCATTCATTTATTATTTTATCCTTTCGTAATTAATATCTTATCCATTTATAATTAATATCTTATCCCTTTCCGTGTACGTAAGTCTTTAACAATTTAAACTTATAATTTATTAACCCTATTAATTTAATACCCATGTCAATGAATGTAATCATGTAATTAATTAATCAATTAATTAATCAAATTGTAACCATTAATTAATTAATAAATATTTAATTAGTATCATTATACCAATCTTTGTTTAATTAATAATATGTTAGAAAAATTAATTACTAAATAAATTTTACTTAATAATTTCCTAAATATATATTCTACTTGGGTTGTTACAGAAATCCTATTTATACAATTTGGCACGAAATGAAACGATACAACGTGTCTTTTAATTTTTTTCGACTGATCGAATTCAGTCAACAAGATTTTGGCCAAAAGAAGTTTTTTTCGATCGAAAACCTTGGAAACCGTTCAGTTTTGACGGTTTTTGTTAGAATTTAGTCTTTTGGCCGAAATAATATGTTTTTAGTTGAAATATTATTTCTGTCGAAAACAGGAAATTGGGACTGAAATAAAAAACTAGAGAATTTCCCCAAGATTATCTGAACTTCAAAGGTTGTAGACTCGTGCAAATAATGAGAATTTGGTTTCGAAAATGACACCAACATTTCCAAAATTGAATCTACTTTCAATTCCTATATTTTGTTTTCATTTTCTTTATTTTTATCTAATTTTATTTAATTTTTTTAAAAAATCACTTGATAATATTTTCAGCAGACATTATGATTTGGTGAAATGAAATATCGATATCTCTAAAAATATACAATGAAAAAATTAGAAACATTATATTCATAATCCTTAAACTGTTCTTTTCAAAAGGGTATATTTAGATTTTAGTTTTAAGTAAAAATTAAGATAGGTACAAGGTGTAGAAAAACATGTGTTTAAAATATGGAAAAATTTCATCTTGGTCAACTTCAAAAAATTCTAGAAATTATAATATTCATCCATTAGATTCAAAATTATGGTCATAATAAAATAGAGTCTTTATAGATTGTTGCAAAATATTTTGTTTCTTAAAAACATAAGTTTAGTAATAGATACATTGTTGTAGGAAAAATTAACTCATTATCATTCCTTTGATGTTTAAGGAACATATTGTTTAACAATTGTCAAATTGACATATCAAATTGTGATAAAAAAAATTTGAAAAATAGTCATTGGAAAGCTAACAAAAT
Source organism: Picea engelmannii (assembly GCA_009831015.1). Classification (NCBI taxonomy): domain Eukaryota; kingdom Viridiplantae; phylum Streptophyta; class Pinopsida; order Pinales; family Pinaceae; genus Picea; species Picea engelmannii. The sequence continues at coordinate 516,076 of ML783511.1, forward strand.
TATTCACAAGTTTTGTTTTTACTGTAAAGTGAAATTCTAAATAAAACAAATACTTTTGTATGCCGAAAGTTGAATAACTTGTGAAAATACAGGTTTTTTTCTCATAAAACAAGCAAAAGTGTAACCCATCTTCATGATTTCACCCCGTAACGTCTTCCTCATTCTTCTCAACGCACACTGCAAAAAGATTAAATAAAAAAAAATTCCATTCGTAAAATTCGTTTTTACCCTTTTCAGTCATGTATAGTTCTCAAGCACTAGTGCAAATTTTTCCTCTTTGAATCTCCCTACCATCGATGCTTCCCTTGCATGTCTTCCTTCCATCCATTGCTCAATGCGTGGATTTTGAATTTTCCAAATGGTGATAAAATTTGGTTTTTCTTGACTATGTGGAAACCATGCCTCCCCAACATGGAAATTTCTAGGAAATGTATTTATTTCTTTATAACTTCAAATTTTAGAGGATTAAAATTCAAAATTCAATTAAATTTCCACACATTGTTTTTTTTTTTGGTGTGGTGTTTTCGAGTCGTTCAGATCGCACCATGGAGGGTGCACCCAAAAAATTTATAGGGTGCACCAAAACACCATGCCTAATTGTTTTTGGTAGTTCATTTATAAACTCTAACGCACTGGTGCGTAATTTTACTGATGCTACTCCTAAAATAATATAGTTTATTTTTTGCAGTGCATCAAAATAAAGTTAACGCACTGGAGCATTACATTAAATGATGTCACATAAATCAGATATATTATTTTATGCAATGTGTTGGTAAACTTATGCACATGTTCATTAATTATTACCCAACGCACCTCCGTAAAAAAATAGATCCTAAATGCCAAAGTATCGTACTCATCAATTTTTAAAAAATAACTTGTGTGGTATGTCGCCTTTCCTGTAACACACCAGTGCATTTCGGGAAAGGCTACACACCACATGAACAATTTTTTAAAAAATGGTTTCACAGTGCTTTAGGATTTTAAGTTTTTATTATTTTAGGCGGTGCATTGGTCAACCTTAACTCATCGGTGCGGTAAGATTATACAATGTACTGCATAAAATAATATAACAAATTTTTTATGGTGTGTTATGTTACATGTGCGCACTATAGATGGTGCTCACAAGTAATATACACACTGTGGGTGGTGGTTAACATTATTTTGGGTGCAACGATGTTGAAATTTACTTATTTTTTTACGAAAGTTATTTTTCCATCAATTTCTCATTTACTAATTTTTTTTTTTATGTTTTATATATGAGGATGATGTATTTTATGTGTTAATCATGCAGAGACATCAGTGGAGAGAGAATAAACAACAACAACAACAAAGTGTTTACCCGTACAATGTTGTACAATATTGGGAAGCGAGGGAGAGTGAGAGGAATTAGTACCCTCTCCCTATTACTACAACGTCCCAAGTCATATAGAGGAATGTAAGCATCCTTAATTATTATGAGGAGGATACGTCCCTGAAGGGGCACTCTTGGTTCTTGGTGCAGTTGATCCATCAATCTGATGTCCATTGAAAATCTTTATGTGTTGGTCCTGATCAATGGTACCAGCCCACTAAGGAGGATATATATTTTATCACTGCACTATCTAGGAGAGGGGGGATTTTCCCTAGTCCCCTGATGCCCTAGTCGTTGTTGTAGCAGAGAGTCATCTCATGTACTCTCAGAGATATATTATGGTTGATGTACTTTCTCCAGTTGATTTATTAGTGGTGACAATTGCACACTTTACTATTGATGGGAATAACATTATTCACACCCTTTTGTATTATGTTGATTCTTTGATACGAATGTAATATCCTCAAATTTTAGAATATTAAATTCTAAGTGAACGTTGAAATAAATTTCCATTTTTAGAAAAATCGGATTTGGAAATTATTTTCCATTTATGGAAAATACGAATTTGGACTTTTGATTGTTGTAATTAATTATTTGATGACTATTCGGAAAAGATTTGACTTTCCCAACTAACCTTTTCTATTTTGACACATGTGAAATGCAAACTTTTAATAAATTAAATGTTATAAGACAAATGGAACAACCAGGTTAAAAATAGTTGACCATGACTCCATGAGTGGGGAACATGTTTGGATTACCTCAAGGTTGATTTTTACAAGTGGAAGATGTGAAATTTGACCACTAGCAGCCCCTAAAAATCAGGTAGTTGTAAAGATCTGAATTTCCCCAATGAGGGAAGGAAAGACCTAGGCACAAGGATGCATATTTTAACAACATATGGAGGAGGTAGGACATTGTTTAGTATGTTGGGGAAAGGGAACTATTTGTTGTTATGAGCACTGATAGTGTGAGCCAAAGTATTTTATGATATGTGGATGGTGACTGTAGCTAAGGAGGATCATTCAGTTTTCCCTTATGGACTCATGATCGGGCTAGGGGATGAGAAGGACAAGTGAACTTGGTTGTTTTGTTCTATGGTTGGGTGGAACGTGGCTTCTCCATTTGTATTCCAGCATTAAGTTTCAGATATGTATCTCAACTTGTAATCTTTTGTCAATGTTATATGTATGGTTATCATTTGTTAGGAATATGATTGGTTGTGTATATATAAGTGAAATCAACTCTTAAGGGACTGTATGATCATGTTTTACTATGGCCTATCATAGTTAGATAATACTGGAAATATTGGTTGTTTGAAATGTTGGTTGTTTGAAATATGTGCTCATACATAAAGAAATGGTAAACTATTGTTATGTTCTTATTGACCATTGGATTATATATATATTGAAATGTTACTCAAATCCGTATATACATAAACATCGCAAAGAATAGATAGAAAGAATATCACTCTGAATACATTCATTATTACATCAAAAATATAGTGATTAAGTAGAATACAAAGTATCTTTAAAAAGTAACCATTGTATTCAATCGACCATTAATCAAATATTATAGTTGGAGTACCATAGACCAAAGACTCCACAACCTCTTGTATTGTAAACATATCTCTAAGAAGTATACACAGAATTTGTACGTAACTGAACTTAATGTGTGCAAGGACATGGAACTCGAATACATTTCAAATAAGATGTCTCCTTTCGATTACATCAAACTGGCACAACCTGCAAAGGAAGTAAAATGAGGGTTTATTAAACTGTTCTAGCATTTTAATTCTCTGGAGATCAAACAATAAGAATAAGTCAAGGACAATACTTATCTTGAGCCACAACGAAAACCTAAATCTCCTTTTGTTCCTTATGTGAAAATCTATCCACAATCCAGGAGGAGGAGGAGGAGTGGACCCAAAACCAACTAATGTGTACCCTCACAAAACAGAAAGGGCCCATCATTAATTTTGATATATCCATACATTGAATTTTCATTTGTAAAATAGAGAAGGCGATAGTAAACAAAGAAGTGAAATATGTTATCATCGAAGTAGACCGTGCATATATTAATCAAACATGAAACGTATAATATCTCCAAACCCTGTACAAAGGACCAAATAAATGAAAGGAGTCTACTATGGCAAGGGAAACAATTAATCAAGAACTACCAATTTAATTCCCAAAATTACACAATTGGAACTTGTAATATACCAGATATAAATTGTATGCAGAACAGAAATAAAATGCTAGTAATGGAAGAATAACAATAATATAACCAGAACATTCACCACAATAACACTGAAATGATATAAGAATAACAATAAAAATAGCACTTTGAATTTGAAAGAAATGTTCAGAGGCCTCTTTGAGGGGGCAACCTCCAGTTGAGAAGAGATCTATTACAATAATATCTAATCTAGGGTTCTCATACCCTCGACTCCGATTTATACTAAAAAGAAGCATCTAGATGCAGATCCTTCTAGAAGTGGAAGCTTCTATTAGGTCTTCTTACATCCGCCTTATTCTATTTCATTTCAAGGGCCTTATTAATATTTCCCTTTATTACATCCGAATATATTGTTCTACCTATGTGCAGGTTAGGATCCTAACAGGTCCGCCCCCTAAAAAATTGCCTTGTCCTCAAGGCTTGAGATGAGGAAATTGTTGCAGAATGGTAGCTAGTTCCCAAGTGGCATCTGCTGGTGTTGTATCTTTCCACTGGACTAGCACTTCCTTGATGATTCTATGATGTAGGAAACACTCATGTTGGTCCAAAACTTCTTCTGGTTTTAGCCAAATGGATCCTTCTTCAGCTAACTCTGGAAGGTTGGTTTGAATTTCACACTTAGCTCCAATCACCTTATTTAAGCATGAAACATGAAAAATAGGATTTAGATTCAAATGGCTAGGAAAAGATAACTGATAGGAGACTTGTCGCACACACTTGAGCATGGTATAAGGACCATAAAATTTGGGCGCTAGCTTTTAATAATGCTCGGCCTTGATGGAAGTTTGCTTGTAAGGTTGCAGTCGAAGAAACACTTGATCCCTTTATGCAAATTGATGTTCAGAGTGACCTTGATCTTCTTGTTGCTTCATGCAATTCTGTTCCATGACCAAATTCTCTTTGAGGGTACAGAGAATAGCCTCTCGAGCTGTAAGTGTTATGTCAACTGCTTGGACCTTCAAGGCACCCGGTAAGTATGAGAGAACTCAAGGTGGATTTTTTCCATATACTGCTTCAAAAGGAGTCATGCGTGTAGCTGTATGGTATGAAGTGTTGTACCACCGTTTAGCTAGGTGTAACCATTGAGCCCACTGATTTTACTTTTCCGAGGAAAAACACCTCAAATATGTTTCCAAACACTTGTTGACAACTTATGTTTGGCCATCAGTCTGGGGATGATAAGTTGTGCTGAGATGCAATTATGTGCCTTGTATCTTGAATAATTCTTGCCAAAAATTGATTGTGAAAGTTGGGTCATGATCAGAAACAATAGAGTGCGGCATGCCATGAAGCTTGAAGACATGATCCATGAATATTTAAGCCATCGTGGATGTTGTAAATGGGTGTTGAAGGGCACATAAATGAGCATACTTGGAAAGGCGATCAACAAGCACCATGATGACGGATTTATTTCCCGATTTGGGTAAGCCGGTAATAAAATCCATAGAGATATCCTTCCAAATAGCAGGTGGAATCAGGAGCAGTTGTAGTGTGTCTGACGATTTGACTCTTTCTCCCTTGTTTCGTTGACAAACATCACATTCAGCTACAAAATTATGAATGTCCTATTTCATACCATCCCATAAAAAGGAATGTTTGACCCTGTCATAGGTTTTGGTGAACCCAGAGTGCCCTGCTCTGGGTGTAGCATGAAGCTCAGAAAGTACCATGGATTTAAGCTTTGATTGTTTACTTAAATACAAATGGCCTTTGTATCGAAGTTCCTCATGGAGACATGAGTACCCTGGGGAAGTTGGAGCATTGAACTGTAATTGTTGGAGAAACTACAAACTTTTGGGATCTTGTAGCCATTCCTGGCGAACGTCTTGGAGCCAATCCGGTACAATGAATGAAAGAGAAAAAAGGGATCCTTAATATTCATATTTTCAGGAAAGTGCATCTACAACCACATTGTCCTTTCCTTTCTTATAAATGATCTCATAATCATATCCAAATATTTTAGTCACCCATTTTTGTTGTTCTCGGGAGGAAATGCGTTGTTCTAGAAAATACTTGAGGATTTGATGGTCTGTCTTAATTTCGAACTGTTGCCCCAATAGATAAGGACGTCATAGATCCATGACATGTAGAATAGCCAACATTTCCTTTTCATAGATGGATTTGCCCAGATTTCTTTCAGATAGTTGCTTGTTGGTAAAGGCCAAAAGGTCGACCCTCTTGCATAAGGACAACACCAATTCCTTTCCCTGAGGCATCACATTCCAAGACAAAGGTCTTTGTGAAATCAAAAAGGGCGAGGACTGGAGTGGTGCACATGGCCATCTTCAAGGTTTGAAAATCTTGAGCAGCGACTGGAGTCCAAGTGAAAGAGTTATTTTTTAGGAGAGGAGTGACAGGTGTTGCAATCTTCCCATAATTCTTAAGAAACTTGCAATAATACCTTGTTAAGCCTAGAAATCCACACAAGCTCTTAAGAGTCTTTGGGTGAGGCCAGTCTTACATAGATTCAATATTTTTAGGATCCACCCTGACACCATATTTGCCAACCAGATGACCCAAGTATTCTAGTTTTGAGGTGCCAAAAGCACATTTAGAATGTTTCAAGAAAAGTTCATGCTGAGAGAGTAGATGGAGAGTAAGATGGATTGTCCAGGTTTTGCTATAGATGAGGATATCATCAAAGAAAACCAAGACAAAATGGTGGAGAAAAGTATGGAAGACATGATTCACGAGGCTTTGGAAGGTGGAGGGGGAATTACAAAAGCCAAAGGGCATGACCAAGAAATCATAGTGGCCCTCATGAGTTCTAAAGGAAGTCTCGGGAATATCTACCTCTTTCATACGTATATGGTGCTAGCCCGAACGAAGATCCAGTTTAGTGAAGAATTGGTGCCACTCAATTCATCCAGGAGGTCATCAATGACAGGAATGGGGAATTTGTCTTTGATGGTAAGTTTGTTGAGGGCATAGAAGTCAGGACACATTCACCAAGAAACTTATTTCTTTAGGACCATGACCATAGGAGACAAATAGGGGCTCATACTAGGGTGGATAATGCCTGCATTAAGGAGTTCCTAGACCATTTTCTCAATTTCATTTTTTTGGGAAAAGGGGTGACGATACAGATGAATATTGGGAGGACGGCTTCCTGGTACAATGGGATTGTAATGATCATGAACACCATAGGAAGGAGGGGGGCCTTAGGGAGTGGAAAAGACCAACTGATGTTTAGAAAGGATGGATTGGAGGTCTTGAGGTACCGAGGGTGTCTCTTTTTCTTGTATGGCATGGAGTTGGGCAATAACACCAGAATGACCCTTTTTTAGTAGCTTTTCCATGCAATGAAAAATAATGATCTCAGAACTGATGATGATGCCTTGGAACTTATATTGTTGGCCCTCCTAGTCGAATTGCATGGTTAAGTCTTTAAAATCCATGAGAATGGGACCCAAAGTGATTAGCCAATCTGCACCCAACACAATGCCACAACCTCCCATGTCGATAGCAAACATATGGGATTTCAGGTGGTAGTCACCAATTTGGAGACACACATTTTCACAATGCCCTCCACATTTCATGGAACCACCATTGGCAATCATGATTTGGAAATTATTGACGGCATGGATGTAGTAATGATTTTCTTGGGCAATGCGGCAATGAATAAAATTATGGGTGTTGCCACTATCAACCAGAATGATGACCTTCAAATGCTTGATGTAACCGATTAGCTTGAGGGTTTGGGGAGCAGAGAAGCCAGTGAGAGAATTAAGGGAAATGACTGGTTCTACTTTGGGAGGGTCTGAGGGAGGGGTTATGTCAGTGGATTCAAGTGATTCAGACATAGAGGGGATTTCTTCATATTCTTCCAAAATCTCCTTGGATATGGACATAAAAGTCTTTTGTTCTTTACACTTTTGGCCCGAGAAATATTTTTCATCACGGTTATAACAAAGGCCTTTGAGTTGGCATTCATCCATTTTAGCCCGAGTCAATTTTTGGATCTTCAGTGGAGCAGAGGGAGTAGTGGGATTTACTGGTTTAGGGTGAGGGATGAAGGAGGGTTTGCAATTTTGAGAAGATACAACCTGTTGTGCTTATTTATCTCTTTAAGTCGCCTCCACCCAACTCTCAGGTGAAGCCATGAGGACATGGGCCTGAATTTCATCCTTGAGGCCACTAATAAAACACTCTCAAAAAAAGGCATCGAACATTCCCTCTGTTCTAAAAGCCAGGTGCTCAAAGGCAACTATAAATTCTTCCACTATTCCTAATTGTTTCAGGTTTGTCAAATAGCCCAAATGGTTGGTGTCAGTATCAAGGCATTCATAAATCTCTGCCACAAATTGTGTCCAAGCAATATACCCTTGATGAGAATTTTTATCCATTGCCACCATTGACAATGTTCTTGATCTATATGGATAACACCATACCGGAGTTTGGCCAAGTCATCTATAATGTTTTATAAAGAGAAGTAATGTTCCATTTGGGTTGCCCAACTAGTGGGGTCTGACCCATCAAATTTGGTCACATTCACCCATGGAAGGCGTAGGTCACGTTGAAAGTGATGGTTCTGCAAGGTATGGGAATGAGAGGAATGGTCACCTTCAGTATGTGGGGGTGAGGAAGAGGAAGGGTTATCTGTAGGGATATGAAGTTTGGTGCAGAGTGACGAAAAGACTGATTCAAGCTGGGTGGTGAGGTCTTGTTTGATTTCGCCCATTGAGGACTGCATGGTTGTATTGATGGCAACAACATTGGCACTGAGTTGTTTCACTTCTTGTTGGGTCTCAATGAGACCAGATTGTAAGGTGTTGAAGCGAGCTTCCAATTCTTGGCTATGAGTATGGGCCATGAGAATGGGGGAACTGAAACGGGGCGGGCAGGGTAAAAAAAAATTTCCAAAAAAATGATATGGATGAATGTGATAAGGGTGAAGAGATGAATCCAATGGAATAGGTCTGAAATAATGGTGAAAAATTTTCCTGACCTTTTTTTTTTTTTTTTGGAATTAAAATCTGATCTAAAGAATATTGTAGAGAGGAAATGCCCAAATGCTTAACCAAAAAGAAATGTGTATTTACATGGCAACCTGAACACAGTTGTGTGGCAATAGATCTTATATGTTTTAATTTGTTTATGTTTATGTCTCCAAGGGTTAGGTATTCAAGGGTTCTATAGACAAGGGTTTTCCCTGTGCTATAGCTCTCTGATATACATGCGGGGTCCAATAGTAGTAGTTGGCCCAATATCTCAGGGCATTAGATAAGGAGGATAGACTGTACCCTTAGTCATACTACCCGACTACCCAGGTACTAGAGAGTACCTTCCCGAGTGCTATTCTCGATGACACTATAGGAGTTAGGCGGCCGATCGGTTTATCTAAAGAGGGCTTTAGGTAATCTAGGTTGATCCATACACAGGTGTTGTTTGATGCGCTACCACTCAAATGGGTACTAACATGGGTTACAAGGGTGGCCAATAGATGTGCACTTAAGTACCACTTGTATTTCCTGAGTGTATGAATCCCTCAACCATGGGTTTATGCACGTAATGACATATCTATGTGGCTTAAAGATGCCAGAATATGTCTCTACCCTGGAAAAAATTTAACCCACACTTTATGCCGAGGAAAGTGCTCTGATACCACTTGCAATATACCAGATATAAAATGTATGCAGAATAGAAATAAAATGCTAGTAATGGAAGAATAACAACAATATAACTAGAACTTTCACCACAATAACACTGAAATGATATAAGATTAACAACATAAATAGCACTTTGAATATGAAAGCAATGTTCACAGGCCTCTTTGAGGTGGAAACCTCAAGTTGAGAAGAGCTCTATTACAATAATATCCAAGCTAGGGTTCTCATACCCTTGACTCCTATTTATACTAAAAAGAAGCATCTAGAGGAAGATCCTTCTAGAAGCAGAATCTTCTATTAGGTCTTCTTACATCCGTCTTATTCTATTTTATTGAAAGGGCCTTATTAATATTGACCTTTATTACATCCGAATATATTGTTCTACCTATGTGCAGGTTAGGACCCTAACAGAATTTCCAATTTGGGGAAACGATCACAAAGAATAATTATTAAACTAATAAGTATTTCTAAAAGAACATAAGATGCGTCATGGGTATATTGAGAGGGATCATTTAATCTAAAAATCATTACAGAATGGAAAAATACAAAATTATGAGTTCATAGAAACTTACAGTAAGAACCAAATCTGTAGGTTAAAATATAACTTTGCAAAAATGTATTCGAGCCCTACGACTTCCGATTCAACAGTTGATTAAATGAGGCTACCCTCTCATTTTCTAGTGCAGAGTGGATGACATAGGTAAGGCCTTTCGTAAATGTCTTAGATTCATAACTGTAGATCAATCGAAGGATGTTGTCGAGGTGGCTATGAGACAATCCATAATTCTTCCTGGCAGAGAAATTGTCTTACAACCAGAGGATACAAGAAAATGTTGTTTCAAACGAATAAAATCATGTTAATACTACTATACACAAAATGTAAATATGAAACTTTACTACAGAGTTTAACCAAATTCAAGTATGAATTACATCAACTAGAGTATCAAGCTTCAAGACCTTTGGATGAATGCCAGAGTGTATTAATAACAATGTTATAATGGTGAATAAAAGAAAAACAAGAAAGTTCATAGGGTTAAATTCTAACAATGATTTGTCCACGATCTGACTGGGAAGGGACATCAATGATTATAGGCTTGAATATCGATAGTCAGCTATGAGGAAAACACAATAACCCTCAAACCCAAGTGTTAAAATGAAAGTGTTCCACCCAACTTACAAAGGGAACCATGAACACAGAAGAATCCTGGGGAGAAAAACACATTCGAAGGTGCAATTGTAATACATTATCAATCCTCAAACAAAGAAACAAAAAAATGTGAAGTTTGTTCATGGAACCTCTCTTTTATCTTTAAATTTCACTAGACAAATATTACATTCACGGGATATAGAGAACATAAGAAACAAATATTTTCACTTACCTTGCGCATAGAAGAACCACAAATGTGTGTTGCCTCCTTCCATCGCTCAATAGTGTCGAGCCTTATGAAATCACCATCTGTATACAATGCATAAGCCATCACTCAACAATCTAAACCTTACAAAATCACTGGTTGTATAGAGCGCAGAGGTCATCGCTCAACATAGTCGAGCCTTACGAAAACCACGGGTCACATAGAGTGCAGAGGCCATCGCTCAACAGAGCCAAGCCTTAAGAAAACCACTAGAAAACCATCAGTCGTATATAGAACAGAGGCATTTTGTGATGTAGACTAAAGGGGAAAGAATGAAAACAAGTGTTACCTCGAGGGCCTCGTGAGAGGAATAATGGAGGCCGGTACACCCCATGTCACTGCCATGTGAAGTAGAGGGAGGTGGCAAGCCTATTTTGGGAAATTTCTCCTAAGTGTCAACTCTAGAAGGTATGGTACATATTTCACCATTAATGGACCGAGCTAGGAGTAAATGCCTACAGGACCCAACCTGTCATCCACCTTAAAACAGTTTTTGAACCACTTAATTGTTGAGTTATGTTAATATTCGAACCCTAGAATGAAACGACTATGTTAATAGTCGGGTAGGGATTACCAATGTTAGGTATAGGTATATGTTTCAATCTTGAGAATTCAAAAATCTCATCTTGACAAGTCCAGACTTGGATACAATCAGACAGAAAAGGGATCAAGCTCCAAAACAACAGAGCAAGAAACAAATCCAAAAATCTATGCAGAAACAATCAAAGGGTATAAAAAGATATACAAAGAAGATTGTAGGGACACTCCTCCATCGAGAAGATTCATATTTCAGAATCAACAACAGATAGAAAAGCCTCAAGAAGAAGAAGGATTCATAAGAGCACCTCCTTTCAGAATATCTTCAACTACCAGGTATCAAACTATAATTTTTGGTTTATGTTATGCATGTAATAATTTTGGACATAAAGTTGTAAATTGTAGAGCTAACAACAAGAAAAATAACTACTTTGAGAGACATACACAAAGGGGTTATTCAAGAGGACCTAGTGAAACACAAAGAAGAAGTTACAATAGGTTTGAATCTTTGAGCATTGAAGTGGAATGTTACAAATATAACAATTTTGGACACATGGACAAAAATTGTAGAATGGCAGTCCCTCCTAAAGAACCTCAACAAAGTCACAAACAAACTTCAGAAAATGACATGGATAAGAAAGAAAAATCAGTATAGCAATGAAGAATTCACAGTTGCTCTACAAGATAAACAGAAGAAACGTGGTTGGTATGTTGACAGTGGATGTTCAAAACAGATGACAGGTGATAGAGACAAGTTTCTTACATTATGAAAGGAAAGAGATGGATCAATATCCTTCAGAAATTATGATTCATTCAAAATCATTAGAAAAGACACAGTCTGAATTGGCAACAAGAATGAAAAGGTAGAAAATGTTCTACTAGTAGAAGATATGAAACATAATATTTTAAGTGTGAGTCAAATGTGTGACCAAGGTCATAAAGTTACTTTCGATTCACAAAAGTGTGAGATAAGAAAAGAAGGTTCACAGAAATTGGTCACTATAGCTACAAGAACTTCAAGCAACATATATGTGTTAAGCGAAATTGGAAATGAAAAATGTTGTCTAGGAAAGGAAGATTAAAGTTGGCTATGGCACAAAAGAATGGGCCACATGTGTTACACATAAAAATTACTCACTTTGATAATGTCACAAGTGTCGTCATTATAAAGGTCGCAAGTGTCACATTTTACTCACAAGGTCGCAAGTGTCGCATGTTGCTCACAAGTGTCACATGTGTCAGGGAAGCATATTGCCATGATGCCTATGTCGTGCCTATAAAAACATGAGAAGGACACTTGAAACACCTCAAACATTTGATTTGGAATAGGAGAAATGAGTTAGCAGGCTTGCAAACCTTTTGCCATTTGAAAGCACCTCAAAAACTGAGTTTTTGGAAGGGAGCGCTCCCCCTTACACTATCTTGGAGCGTCGACGCTCCCCCTTACACTGTCAGGGAGCGTTATAACGCTCCCCTGGCCCTTTTGAGGGAGTGTTATAGATTTTGAAAGTGTTGGTGCCCCCCTAAAGTCTTCTAGGGAGCACTATAGCGCTCTAAGGGCCCTTTTGAGGGAGCGCTACCTATTCTGGGTAGTCGTTAAGCTGTTGAGATGAATGGGGGAAGCATCTTTTCATTCTTGGAAGGCAGTTGGATTCGAATACCTAGTCCAGCCATGATCCTAGGGAAGATCCTCAACTAAAGGAGGAAAATCCTCAACTTCCCCAAGGATATCTCAAGTGGTTGAAGCCTCTCCAAGGCTATATAAACAAGCTTTCTACTGGTGACTCCACTGGGGAGATAGCCTCAAATCGAAACTTCTTGTTTTGATTTTCTCCTCATTGACCTTGTTCTATCCCTTGATTGTTTCAGACCTGGTTCACTCCTCTTTTGATTGGTTTCATGAGCTGATTGGCTCCTTATCTCATCACACTCAGCATAATTGTCGGAATTGAATTGCAATTTCTTGATTTTCTTGACATTTTTGGGAGTTTTAGACGCTGGCGCACCTATCCTAGTGTTAATAGAGTGCCAGCGCTCCCCCATAGATTTTCACAGAGGGCTATAAATCTCCTTTCCTTTGGAAACAGAGCGTCAGCCTCTTTTAGGCCAAAAAACCCTCCAGATTTGCCTTTTTTGGGATTTGTCTCTGTGTCTCTTCTACTGAGTGGCCTTGCGAGCCAATGTTTCTTCCCTTTCAGCCTTGACATCTGCCTTTTGCTTGAAGAATAAACATCTTACTATTTTTATTTTGTAGCCTTCTTCACTATTGTTATTGGTTTTTTTGTTGATTAGAGTTTGAAACCCATGCATTGTTCTTCTCTTCTCATCAACTGAGTAAAAACCCTAGTGAAGGTCATCAAAATCCTATAGACCTCTTCATCTCAATTTTGAGTCAAGGTCATTGTTCTTCAACTTTTTCTTTTGGGTGTGAAGTTTGTTTTTCTTTTCTTTGATTGTTTCTTTTCTTTCATTTTTCATTTTGATTGCTATGAAAGGGTGTATTGTTTGTGTGACTTTTTCTTGTGCTAGTTTGGTTTTCATTCGTACGAGAAAAATAATTAGCAAGACAAGCATTGTGTTGTATTGATCATCACTCATATGCAAACAATAAAAGACATATTTATGATTGATTGTGCATATTAGAAGGCATTTAAAAGTTTTTTCATTACATCAGGATTTGATTGAGAAAAGAATCATTTTAGGGCATTCCTTATTTGTGCTTGATTAGTGAAAAGAACTCTCTCTCTGCCTTAGCTAGATGTTCATCGAAAGGAAATGATTGCTTATCATGTTCGATGCATTATTTGGGTCTAAGTCATAATTCCATTTGTTTCACTTCCATACACCCTTTTGCGTAAAGAACAACCATAAAAATCAACACTAATTAAAAGTTATCTAGAACTTTTTCTTTCCTAGGATCCTCCACCAACAATAGACTAGGATTAGTACTTTGGATTAGGGCTATGAGCATAACTCTCTGAAGTTTCCAAAACAAACAGTAGCATCCTGAGTTAGGGAGAGTCAAATCCAGTTATCGTATAAGTCTGCCTAGGATCCCCCTCTCACACAGGGGTTACGCACGAGGTCGCATTCAAGTAAGCTATGAGGACTAACCCTCCGTGGTTTAACTGATTGTGGTGGTCAGATCGTATTATGGGGATCACTTTGAGGTAAATCCACAATTACTGTGTGGAATCCTTTTAGTTGATTTCGGGCTCGATACCCTGCTCGTACGTTCGGATCGGATTGTCGATTGTTCCCGCCCAGCGGATGACTGCGAATTGGTAACCTTAGTGGCCATAATCTTTAGGGTCTTACACAAGGTGACGGTGATGGGAAGTCTCACTGTACCTGGAGCATACATTGGTCAAACTCACTCGGGCTCCTTGGAGGGTAAATCCACAATTACTGCGTGGAAGCTTGCACCAAGGCATAAGTGCGTTAAGCAGGTTTCCATTGTAATTGTTCCACCCTACCCCCGCCCCTTCTGGACTTGATCACACGACGTTGGATTTCATCACCAACTAGTACGGTCATCAAAAGAAGGTCTTGTTTGCTTGGTTGTGATTCTTAGATTCTATTAGCGTATGTTGTTTCTTTTACTTAGTGGACCTTAGGTCGAGTCAGTGTTAATGACATCGAATCCTGGGAGTACCAATGGAGGAACCCCTTCTACTGGGGAACCTTATACCTTTCCTTCATTTGGAAACTTTGGTCCTCCATATGTTGCCACACTGAGTCTTCCAGGACTCACTATTGGATTACTAGTTTGGTTGTTCCCCACTCCGGTGATCCCAAATCCTCCAAATGTTTCAATTGCACCTAATACTTTGGATGTCAATACACCACCCACACATCAACCTCACGTCAACTTTTCACCTTCTTCACCCATCAAGTCTCCTTCCATTTCTCCTTCTTGGCCTAGTGAAAGATCTAAAGCAAGTAGCGAGGTTGATCAGAAGAAGAAGAAACGGAAAGAGAAGAAGAAGAAGAGCCCAAAAAGGACCAATACCCCAACAACATCAGATGTTGGCCCTAAGAAACCAGTTACTATTAATAGTACTAGGAGTGTTGATGAGGTCAACAAGATTGAAAAGAAGAATCCAAAACCCAAATTACCTTGCAGCCTTTGTAAGGGTGACCACTTTCTGAGGGATTTCCCCGGTCTCACCCAGGTCTTAGAAATGTGGTCCTCCACATCATCAGCCTCTGTCGGTCATGTCGATGATACCCCATCAACTAGTCATGTTTAGGTTGGTAAGAAGAAGAAAACTATCAAGTTCCCTTGCATGTTATGTAAAGGTAATCATTACTCTCACCTTTGCCCTCGTATGGACGAGGCTTCTTCTCTTTTGGAAAAACTTCAACTTCCAAAGGGTTATCGTAAGATTTCCTTCGACCCATCAATGGTTGATGGACTGGTCAATCCAGTTCGATCCCTGGTCAGTCCAGTTGATCAAGTGGTCAATCTAGTTTCCTCCTCGATTGAACCACGAACCCAAGTAGTTGATCCAGTTCTGTCATCGATTAGTCCCGCTCTTCATCAAAAGAGTGACACCAAAGTGGTTGATCCAGTTTCACCCTCGATCGATCCCACTCTCCCGTTAGAGAGTGACACCAAAGCGGTCGTTCCTTTTCCACCCGTCGACCCCATTCTTCCCTTGGAGAATGAAACTCAAGTGGTCGATCCAGTTTCACCATCGGTCGATCCCATTCCTCCATTGAAGAATGTCAAAGTGACTGATCCAACCCCTTGCTCGGTCAGTCCCACTCTTCCTCTCAAGAGTGCCAAAGTGGTCGATCTAGGCTCGTCATTGGTTGATCCCATTCCTCTATTGAGAAATGTCAAAGTGGTTGAACCAGTCCCTTCCTCGGTCAGCCCCACCCTTCATCCAAAGAGTGTCAAAGTGGTTGATCCAGTCCCTTCCTCGGTCATCCCCACTCCTCCTCTGAAGAGTGCCAAGGTGGTCTATCCAATTCCACCATTGGTCGATCCGACCCAATCATCGGTCGATCCTACCCTCCTTCTAGAGAGTAAACCCGATACTGCCCATGTTTTTCTCGTTAATACAGACTCTACCATGCCTGGGGGCATTCCTCCTCCTTATGTGGAACCCCCTCCAAGTAACGAAGCCATCCTTTTTTATTGGGGTGTGCTAACTGGACCTTGTCTTCCCTCTCACGTTCCTTTCCAGATTATAGTACAGGTTCGTGGTCGGGACGTTCCTCAAACGTTGATAGATGAAGCTTCATCCGTTAGTATTTTGTCTTTTGTTGCTTGGTATGCTTTGGGTTGTCCACATCTTGCACCAATTACACATAGTCTGTTAGCTTTTAAAAGAGGAACTAATCAACCTTTAGGGATCCTTCCTCAGTTTCCTATAACTTTGGGAGGGAAAACTGTCTTTATCGATGTCATGGTAGTCCGAAACCCCTTGGATTTCTCTTTACTCCTTGGGTAGGATTATGTCTATGCCATGAAAGCTATTGTATCCACTCTTTTTCGTGTGATATCTTTCCCTCACGATGGAAGAATTGTGACTATTGATAAACTTTCATTCATCGGCCCCGACTAGGTTACCTCCCTAAGTGGTTCTTATATGCAGACAGTACCACCCCCGCCGCATGTCAATTATGTGGCGTTGTCTCCCATGACCTCAACTTTCGATGATTTGGATCTGGTATTTGACATGGTTATCTCTTCGGTAGGGTTATTGGAGCTTGATCTCCTTACCCCTGTCACGACCCTCAACATGTGTTCCTTCTAGAGTAATCGTCTTCCATCCGACGAAGATCTCTTGGAAGCCATGCCCGATTTTTGTCCCTTGACATGGTATCCTTCCAGAGCATTATCCTCTAGGTAGACATGATCAAGAAGCAGTCACGAGCATAGTTTCTCTTCTCTGTGGCAAGCTCGTTAAAAAATGAAACAGAGGCCACTAGATTTCATGCTGGGGGCATAATGAGCATAGTTTCTCTTCTCTGTGGAAAGCTCGTTAAAAAATGAAACAGAGGCCAGGAGCATAGTTTCTCTTCTCTATGGAAAGCTCATTAAAAAATGAAACAGAGGCCACGATCATAGTTTCTCTTCTCTGTGGAAATCTCGTTAAAAAATTAAACAGAGGCCACGAGAATAGTTTCTCTTCTCTGTGGAAAGCTCGTTAAAAAATGAAACAGAGGCCACTAGCTTTCATGTTGGGGGCATAACGAGCATAGTTTCTCTTCTCTATGGCAAGCTCATTAAAAAATGAAACAGAGGACACGAGCATAGTTTCTCTTCTTTGTGGCAATCTTGTTAAAAAATGAAATAGAGGCCTTGAGCATAGTTTTCCTCTCTGTAGCAAGCTCGTTAAAAAATGAAACAACAATCTGGGGATCGAACCTGGAACCTTGAGCATAGTTATTTTCCTGTGTCAAGCTCGTTAAAAAATGAAACAATAACCTCTCCCTTCAAGTTGAGTCTTTCGCCAGATCTTGTAGATGTCGAGTCGAGTCTTTCGTTAGGTCTCTTTTTTGAACATTCATTTCATCCACCTATATCCTTTTTCTCCATCTAGCACAGAAATTGGTGACAACCTCAAAGTCGGTGAATGAATTGAAGCTTGGGGGGCATGTCTCCAGCCTTTGATGATCATTCTGGAGTCAAGCCACTAGCTTTCAAGCTGGGGGCATACCGAGCTTAGTCTTTGTTCTTTCTCGTGCTCGTAAATACATGAGAATGTAACCGGGTAAACTTTTATCTCTTTTTCAGACCCGTATGGATACGAACACATGAAAAAGGAACCCCCCTGGAGTCTCCTTTAAACCCTTTTCAGACTCTCTAAATATGAAAAGATTGTCGAGAGACCTTGCTTCCTTTCACACTCATTAAAAGGTCAGAAAGGGTGTCCTTCGAGCGATTGTTTAACCCTTTTTCGGTCTCGTTGGACTAATGTACGAAAAAGGAACTGAGAGAGTTCTCTTTTAAGTGTTTTTCCAAACTCTATAATCCCAAAAAACCTTCGAGTTTTCTTTCTTTGGACTCGTTAAATCACACATCGACAAACCCATATGGGACCGAACCCTTACTTATTCCGGTTTGTTAAACAAAGGAAGAGGAACTTACCGAAGGTGACTTATATCGAGCATGTGTTATCCTCCTCGAGCTCATTAAATCAAAAAGAGGTACTCATCTATTTGGATGGGGGAAAGAAATTGAATGGAGCAAGCCAAGTAGTCTTTTGAGAACATCATCCAACACTTCTTAGAGTCGCCCTTGAACACAGAACTTTGTCATTTGCATGCATCATAATCTGTTGAACCTCTACACTGAGCCAATCCTCGAGTCCCTTTCACTCCTTTGGATCACCCGAAGCAAGTCACAATATCCACTGCATAGTTTTGGTCCATGTCATGTTCTGCTGTTGTGCCTTAGTGTTCAAGGGAAGTATCCGCCTCGAGAGTCATCCATCCCAAATATCTTGCCTCAAAACATATGTCAGTCTATGTCCGTTTAATCTGCCAATTGTATCTCTATGTCTGTATCATGTCGTTGATGGGGGATACATCAAAGCCCTCCCTCGACGGGTCTATTCCTATCGACTTCAACACATTATCCAGGAATCACACTTAGAAACCAGTTAGTACTTTGGGACCTACATGCCTCAATGGCAGGCCTCCTCACGTTCGACAGGAGGTCTACATCATTGACCTCTGATCGAATGATTCCATGGGTGTTCGACTTCGGCTCATCTATTCACATTCGCTGGAATGTACTAGGGTACCTTGGGAATCATTGACATTAATGGTGATCTCCCTCACACTTGTTAACGGTTCAGACCATTGACCGGTAATCAAGTGGTTTCTTCCATGTTCGACATCAGGACATCTATTCGCATGGTCAAATTCGTACCATGTTGGGATTGGTAAGAAGACCCTGGGTTGAGCGATCACTTTGATATATGCTTTGCCCAGGCTACGAAGGAATTTCTATTGGACAAAGAACACATACACTGTAACATAGATCCACTTTGTATTGGTTGTGTCTATGTCTTGTCATCTCGTAGATCCACTGTGTATTCTTCGTGGCTATGATCAGTCCACGTCATCAGAGTATAGATCCACATTGTATCTTCGGTGGCTATACCTTTTTTATCAATACAATTATGGATCCGCAGTGTATTTTATGGCGGCCATATCCTGCTAAGTCTTGATCACCCAAGCATAGGTATGCCTACCTTGGGTTTTGAAATATGTCATGATATTTTTTGGATGTTTGTGTGCAACTTCTATCAGGTTCTCCGAGTCTATACCCTTACTTGAGCATCTACAAAGTATTTCAGTTATCAGTTCCTATCTTCTAACTTCATACTTTGGGGGGCAATCTGTTACACATCAAAATTACTCACTTTGATAGTGTCACAAGTGTCATCATTACAAAATTCGCAAGTGTCACATGTTGCTCACAAGTGTCACATGTGTCAGGGAAGCATATTGCCATGATTCCTATGTCGTGCCTATAACGACATGAGAAGGACACTTGAAACACCTCAAACATTTGATTTGGAAGAGGAGAAATGAGTTAGCAGGCTTGCAAACCTTTTGCCATCTGAAAGCACCTTAAAAACTAAGTTTTTGGAGGGGAGCGCTCCCCCTTACACTATCTCGGAGCGCCGGTGCTCCCCCTTACACTATCAGGGAGCGTTATAATGCTCCCCTGGCCTTTTGAGGGAGAGTTATAGATTTTGAAAGTGTCGACGCCCCTGTAAAGTCTACTAGGGAGTGCTACAACACTATGATGTCCCTTTTGAGGGAGCGCTACCTATTCTGGGTAGTCGTTAAGCTGTTGAGATGAATGGGGGAAGCATCTTTTCATTCTTGGAAGGCAGTTGGATTCGAATCCCTAGTCCATCCATGATTCTAGGGCAGATCCTCAACTGAAGGAGGAAAATCCTCAACTTCCCCAAGGATATCTCAAGTGGTTGAAGCCTCTCCAAGGCTATATAAGAAATCTTTCTAATGGTGAAAGGGGACTGGAAAAGGATAATTACACCAAACTTATGATCTCATAAGTGGTGCTAGAGATGATTGGAAAAAGGGGAAGAACTGAAGATATGAAACTTATGATCTTGGAGGGAACTCACAGTCAGCCAAAGGAGAGTGATTAGTGAAGCTGTTGTTATCCAGGTTGTGGATCTTTCAGGCAAGGGTTAGATGAAGAGGACTTGACGAAGCTGTCACATTCGCATCTACGATTGTAAGTACTGTTGTCGTTATTCTCATCAATATGACACACTTGGCCTGTTTCTTTCTAGTTTGTGTCTAATGTCACATGAACTTATCATTAATTGATAGATCTGTTTTCAAGCTAATATCAATAGAGTAGGAAGTGGTCGTATCTTGTTTTGTCCACAGAACTCAGCGAGGAGCAAAGGATTGGAGTGCAACTCGGAGCATGCAGGGACAAACGTCGATAAAAGGTACCTTTGTCATCCTTCCTTCTCATGTGTTAGTTTAGATAGATTTGAAAGGAAGTCAGTGTCCATGTTAAGCATTTTCTGTCTAGAGTTAGGGTCAATCTCTTAGAGGCTATCTACCTATCCGCAGGGAGATTTTCATACAACAACATGAATTTTGATAACCTTGTCAAAGTCAACAAAAGAGAAGTAGTCATAGAAATACCCCATACCTCGAAACCAACCAACACTTTATGCAGGCATCGACAACAAGGAAAGCAAACAAAGACCAGGCTCAATTCAAAGGAATATTCAACAAAAAAACCATTGGAATTTGTGCATACTACAACAAAAGGCTTAAAAGGTGAGAGATACTTTATGTTATTAGTTGATGATTATACAAGAATGACTACAGTTTTTTTTCTCAAGAACAAGTCAAAAGATTTTGAAAACTTCAATATCTACAAGGAAATGGTTGAAAATAAGATGGATTCAAGAATCAAATGCTTAAGATCAGATAATGGAGGAGAATTCACCTCAAAGGAATTTATGGACTGCTGCAACAATCATGGAATAAAAAGGCAATTCTTCGTCGCTAGGACACCTCAACAGAATGGATTTGTTGAAAGAAAGAACAGGACAATACAAGAAATGGATCAAACAATGATAATGGATTCAAAGTTGACATATATTTTTTGGACACAGGAAGTGCATACAACAATTCACATTCAAAAAAAAGTAATGCTTAGAAACAATAGTGATAAAACTCCCTACGAGCTATGGAAAGGAAGATTGACAAATGTGAAGAACTTCATAGTTTTTGGAATAAAATGCTACATCAAAAGAGAATATGGCAGAACGTGAATGTTTGACTCTCATGTGAACAAAGGAATACTTGTTGGTTACTCAAGTACAAGGAAATCATACAGGTGTTACAATCGAAGATTGAACAAAGTTGTGGAAAGAATCAATGTAACAATTGATGAAACAGGAAGACCAGAATCAAAGGAAAAATAAAACCAATCAATGGAACAACATTTTGAAGAATAAGATGAAAAATAAGTAGAAGAGAAAGATGAAGATGAAGAGAATACGACAGAAGGAGGAGAGAAATGATGCAAACCTCTTATCCCTCCGAAGGGCTGCATGACCTCCTAGTCAGGATATTCTGGTTTCGGAGCTGAAATGGCTCTTCTGATTCCAAACTGGAACCCTTTGAATGAACACACAAGTCCCTCACTAATGCTCAGTTGCCTTCTCCAAGCACCAAGCGTGAGCTCCCACCGCACACGACCAAGAGCTGTGACTGCACTCCTATCCTTCCTGCCTTTTGTGAATCACGATTCGGGATTTATCGAGGAAGAGACGCTCAACTCTTTAATCACCAAATGTCGAAAAAGGGCTTAGCAGTGGTTACCCCCCCCTGTTCAAGCCTCAGTACACGTGGCCCTCTGTTGTAACCTCGGACTATGTCAGAAAGGGTGCTTATCATGGATCAAGACTTCATGAGTCAAGCATCCTGCTCCTTTGTCTTTCGAATCCCCGATTGTCAAAATGCCGAAATAGGGATCTAGCTAAGAGCTAGCCCTCTCCCATATGCTCATGATGTGACCTCCTTCTAGGCTTAGATTCTAGTGCCTAATCCTTCGGGCTTTCATGTTTTTCAAAATCCGGGTACAATGGATATCTCTGTTCCTTGGAATCCCCAGTTGTCGAAATGATAAAATGTCTTGGCATTCGATGAATGGCTCACAATAACCCTTGAGATATACGGCCCATGTATGGCCTCACTATTTCATTATTTCGCGATTTGGGGGTTTGGGAGACAAGGGCCTCTGTCCTTCCAACTCGTGATACCCAAAATTGTGATGTGGACCAATGGTCTAGATCTTCTTGTGATCGATGGTTATTATCCCTCTTGAGCTTTGGATGTCAAGAATCCCTCACCATTAACCTCCTCACAGGTCCACCTTATCCAATGGCTTGTGGGGTTTTAGAGTTTCTCCTCGAGGACTTTTCACCGTTTGTTCAGATCTCCAAGACTCACCCTCACCACTAACCTCCTCATAGTTCCACCTTATCCAACGGCTTGCGAGGTTTCGACGCTTCTCCTTGAGAGATTTTACTCGCTTCAGACATAGAATATTTTCTAAGTCTTTGAAGACTTGGTCTTCGCTTCTTCCTAGGGGATGGGTTTTTTCAGGTCTCGATAACACTTATCTGAAACGTTATTCCTCTCGAGATTCACCTTGTGTAGGCCTCGAATTCCCATGCACTCCTTGAATCTAAGGGATTTTGGTAACTCGGATCCAAAGGGTTTCTCACAGAGAGATTCCTCCTGATCTCTTGTTGTTCTCTCCTCGCTCGATGCACACCTTCCAGAACTTCAATGAAGAGAAACAATTGAAACTGGAAAAATCATAGTCATTGTTTCATTCACTTGTTTATGAGACACAAGAATAACAAAAAATATAGGAAAATGTAAACACAACTGCACAACACACATTTGGATCAATTTTCCCTCTTGTTATATTCACAAGTGCCCAATGGCTACAAAATACATTCAAATTATAGTAACTCAAAAACTAAGATCTCCTGCTAATTTGCAATTCGCCCTTACAACTAATTTCTCTCTGTGTTGAAGCTAACCCCAACTGGGTGTACAAACTTTTGCTTAACTCAAAAATATTTCTAGGGTTTCCCCTGGCTACTTTCCTACTCTAAAATTCATCCTACTCTATCTTAGTTCAGTCACATTCCAAAGATGTAGTGGAAACTCCTGCTCTATTTACAATTTTCAAAACATGTCTCAAAGGGTAAAATTCAGCATTGGTTCAAGCGTGCCTCCAAAGGTAAATTTTGGTGCTGAGTGAAGGTAGATTTCAAAATCGATTGTAACTACCCATGTTGAATTTCTGGAAGAACTCTCATGTGTTGAGTGGTCCCTCCTCTGCGCGCTTGCCAACGATGCTCCTGCGTCATACTCCCCTTGACATAAAATCATGGACCCCTGTCCATGAGCTCCTCTAGTGACTTTCCCTGCTTCTGAATAGAAGCTTCATTTTCCCAACTGGCATCTTCTATTGGGTATCCCTTCCATTTGACCAAATATTCAAAATAAGTCTTCCTCCTGGCCTTCTTGTCAATCCTCTAATAAACAATTTTCTCCATCTGCGGCTTTTCTGCCATAGGCATTTGTTTCTCCCACTGAACTTTTCCTTGAGCTTTTGACCCTTCTGTTTCATCTTTCCTATACAGATACAGGTCTGAAACATTGAATATGGGTGAAATGCCCACACCATCTGGCAGCTCAATATCATAGGTGTTTGCATCAATCTTCCTCAAGATCTTATAGGGTCCTATCTTTTTCATCTTCAACTTGTTGTATGTTCCCCTAGGGAATCTTTCCTTCCTGCGATGTGCTAAAACCTAATCTCCTACTTCAAATTTAAGTTCCCTGCGATGTTGATAAGCTTTGTGCTTATATTTCTGATTAGAACTTTCCAACTGTCCTTTGATCTGGCTATGGAGTTGCTCCATCTCCACAGCAAAATCCTCTACTCCAGCGCTCCTGATCTCACCCTGTTCCAAGTCTCTCAAATCAAACACTCCCCTGGGTTTCATTCCATATAGTATTTGGAATGGGCCCTTTCTAGTGCTCTTGTTTGGTGATTCATTGTAAGCAAATTCTTCTTGTGGAAGAATCTGATCGCACTGGTTATGATGTTCAGTAACTAGACTCCTTAATAAATTCCCCAAACTTATATTTACCACTTCAGTCTACCCATCTATTTGAGGGTGATAAGATGAGTCGAAGGAAAAATTCATCCCCATCTTCTTCCACAGTGTCCTCCAAAAGTGGCCAACAAGTTTTGTGTCTTTGTCTAAGACAATGCTCCTGGGTAGGCCGTGAATTCTCACAACTTCTTTGAAAAACAGATTTGCAACATGCATTGCGTCACTGGTCTTCTGGCATGGGATGAAATGTTCCATCTTTGAAAATATATCTGCCACAACAAATATGGAATCGAATCCTCTTTGTGTTCTTGGCAATCCCAACACAAAATCCATGCTTATTGCATCCCAAGGCGTCTCTGGTATTGGCAATGGTTGATACAACCCAGTGTTCTGTCTTTGCCCCTTAGCATGCTGGAAGATTCTACATCTGTTCACAAACTTTATCACTTTTGTTCTCATACCTGGCCAATAGTATGAGTTTCTCAACTGTTAAAATGTTTTATCATGGCCGAAATGTCCAGCCAATTCTCCATTGTGTTTTTCCTTTAGAAGATTATCCCTTATTGAGCATTTTGGTATGCACAACTGATGTCCTCTGAACAACAATCCTTCCTAAATCATGTATTCTCTCCACTGACTTCTATCTCTCAATAAAGGACTAGCATATGCCTCATATGCCTCCTTCAAATCTATATCATCATGATACATGTTCTTAAGGTGTTCAAACCCCAAGGTCTTCACCTAGAATTCTTGCATGATCAAACATCTCTTGTTTAATGCATCACCAACCTTGTTAGCATTCCCAGCAATATGTTTTATGACAAAAGTAAAATTTTGCATAAATTCAACCCATTTTGCATGCCTCTGGTTCAGTTTTTCCTGTCTAGTTATGAATTGTAAATCTTGGTTATCGATATACAAGACAAATTCTTGTCGGACAAGATAATGCCTCCATTTCTTAAAGCTTGAATTATGGCATAAAACTCCTTGTCATATGTGAAGTATTTCTTCTTAGTCTCATTCAAATTCTCACTGAAATAGGCAATAGGTCGATTGTCCTGACTGATAACTGCTCCTATTGCAACTCCACTTGCATCACATCTTACCTGAAATGTCTTCCCAAAATCTGGCAAGAACAAAATTGGTCGTTCTGTTATCTTCTCCTTCAGTATATTGAATCGCCTTTCAGCCTCCTCTGTCCATTTAAGATATTTGTGCCACTTCTTCACTATATCCATCATGGGTGCACAAATCCCACTGAAGTATCTAATGAACTTTCAATAAAAACTTGCTAAACCATGAAATCTCCTTACATCGAACATGCTCCTTAGTGACGGCCACTCCCTGATCGCTTTCACCTTCTCTGGATCCATCTTCAGTTCATTCAAAGAGATCATGAAACCCAAATAAATTGGTTATGTCTTCATAAAAGAGGACTTCTTCAAGTTGATCAGCAATTTCTCCTGTTGTAGCCTCCTCATTACTAGCGATAGGTGCATCAAATGCTCCTCTTTAGTTTGGCTAAAGATCAATATATCGTCCAAATATACAACAACAAACTTGCCAATGAAATCTTTCAGAATTTCATTCATCAACCTCATAAAAGTACTCAGGGCATTTGTTAAGCCAAATGGCATAACCAACCACTCATATAGACCTCCATTTGTCTTAAAGGTTGTTTTCCATTCATCACCTTCTCTCATTCTAATATGGTGATATCCACTTTTTCATATCTATCTTAGAAAAGAAATTTGCTCCACTTAAGCAATCCATTAAATCATCCATTCTTGGTAAGAGAAATCTGTACCTGATGGTGATCTTGTTGATGGCTCTCGAGTCTGTGCACATTCTCCATCCTCCATCTTTTTTTGGGCTCAACATAGTCAGTACTGCACATGGACTCAAGCTCTCTCTGACCAAACCTTTGTCTAGCAACTCTTGGACTTGGTCCTTCACTTCTTCATTTTCTCAAGGTGTCAATCTGTACACTACTTTTTTTGGCAGACTTTCCCCTAGTATCAAGTCAATATGATGATTGATACTCCTGATGGGTGGCAATGAGTTTGGCATCTCATCCACCACTATATCAGAAAAATTATCCAGCAGCTCCTGAACTTCTTCAGGAAAATCATCCATTGATGTACTCGTAAGGATGACTCTAGGATTCCCCACTACAACGAACTACATCTCTTATTATTCCTTGACTTCTTTCAGAAGTTCCTTCCCACTCATGAGAAGTATGCTTGTGCTCGCTTCCTCCCTTACTTTGTTCTCCTCTATTGGTAGCAACATATGCATCCTACCGTTCTTTTCTAATGTATATGTGTTTTTCCTCCCATCATGAATGACATTTCTGTCAAACTACCATGGTCTTCCCAACAGAATATGGCATATGTCCATGGCACTTACATCACATAGTATTTCTTCTTTATATCCTCCTATTTTAATTTCAACAAAGCATTGTTTAGTGATCATTACCTGGTGTCCTTTTTGCAACCATGAGACTTTGTATGGTTTTTGATGTCCAGTTGTCTTTAGCTCCAATTTCTCCACCATCTCTTTGGATACTAGGTTGTCAGTACTCCCACTGTCAATGATCACCTTGCATACTTTATCCTTAGTCTTGAAAGCTATCCTGAAGAGACTGTTTCTCTGCACTAGTTTTTCAATTTTTGCCTCTGGTTTTAAGAGAACTTTTCTCAACATCAAGGATGCTCCATCCTCTGCTCCTTATGCCTTAACATCTCTTCATTGTTCTTTTGAAATGTGAGCTTCTCCTCCTTCCTTCTTCTTCTTGGGACATTCCCAAGACATGTTCCCTATCTTTCGAAAGTTATAGCACCTTACTCCTCCTCAGCCTCTTCCTCTAGAAGAGTTTCTTCCACCACTCTGTCTCCCTCATGAAATTCCTCCTTGTTCTAAGTGATTATGTGGTTTCTCAGCCTCATCCTTAGACTGATGTGCTCTATCATGGTTAAATCCCTTGATTTTGCTTGGGATCGAGCCTTTACCTCTTCCTCGCTGGTTTTGTTTTCTAGCCAGCTTCTTCTCTGCCTTCAGTGCAAACTGATAAGAATCTTCCATAGTCCTCACTACCATGATGCTAATTTCATCCTAGATTTCATATATCAAGCCATTTATATATCTGTTGACTCTTTCTTCATCTCTCTCCCTTTGTCCATTTCTGATGTTCAGCCAGTAGAACTCCTTGGTGTACTCCTTGACTGTCATCCCTTTTTGTCTCAGGTTCTGTAGCTTCCTGAACAGATTCATTTGGTAGTCTTTGGGTATGAACTTAGCCTTCAATTTGGCTACCATCCTATCCCAACATTTTATCCTCAGTTTTCCTTTACTTCTTCTCTCAGCCTGCAGCTCATCCCACCATAGTGTTGCATGCCCTTTTAGCCTAGTGACTGCTTTCTTCACCTTCTTCTCCTCATCGAAATATTCTTAGTCGAAGTGTTTTTCCATGGACCTTATCCAGTCCAATGGTTCTTTAGCATCTAGATTTCCCTCATACATGGGGACCTCTATCTTAGCTATACTTCCCAATCTGGAAACTACTCTCAACAAACGTTGTTCTGCAGCATCCTCTCCTGCAGCTTCTTCAACCTCAACATCTTCACTTTATGCATCACTGACATTCCCAACGTCAGGTGCTCTTCTCTGTGCTACTTCCATTGTTTCTAATCAGGTGCAAAGCTATTGCATCTCCCTCTCTACAACACGGTTGGCTAAAGGTGGCTCTCATCTTCTTGGTGGCATTATGTTGACTATCTTTCACACATAAAGTACAACTCCAATTTATCTATCTCTTCCTTTTTCTCTTGCCTGAAGTCTACAAAAGAAGAACTTATGCTCTGATACCACTTGATGTAGACCCCCTATCCCTCCGAAGGGCTGCATGACCTCTCAGTTAGGATCTTCTAGTTCCAGAACCAAAATGGCTCTTCTGATTCCAAACTGGAACCCTTCGAATGAACACACAAGTCCCTCACTAATGTTGGATTGGCTTTTCCAAGTGCCAAGCGTGAGCTCCCACCTCACACGACCAAGACTCGTGACCACACTCCTATCCTTCCTTCCTTTCGTGAATCATGGTTCAGGGTTTCTCGAGGGAGAGACCCTCGACTCTTCAATCATAGAATGACAAAAAAGGTCTTAGCGGTGGTTACTCCCCCCGTTCAAGCCTCAGTCTACATGGCCCTCCGCTGTGACCTCGCTCTAAGTTAGAAAGGGTGCTTATCGTGGATCGAGACTTCATGATTCAATCATCCTGCTCCTTTGTCTTTCGAATCCCTGGTTATCAAAATGTCGAAATAGGGCTCTATATAGGAGCTAGCCCTCTCCTGTATGCTTGTAACGCGACCTTCGGCTAGGCTCAGACCCCAGTGCCTAATCCTTCGGGTTTTTGCGTTTCACGAAATCAAGGTACAAGGGATATCTCTGCTCCTTGGAATCCTCAGTTGCCGAAATGCCAAAATGTATTGGCATTCGATCAACGACTCACAATAACCCCTAAGATCTACGGCCCACGTTCGGCCTCGCTATTTCTCTATTTCGTGATTCAGGGTTTTGGGAGACAAGGGCCTCTGTCCTTCTAAATCGTGATACCCGAAATTGTGATGTAGACCAATGGTCCAGATCCGCCTGTGATCGATGGTTTCTATCCATCCTGAGCTTTGGACATCAATAAGCCCTCGCTGGTAACCTCCTCGCAGATCCACCTTATCCAACGGCTTGTGGGGTTTCGACGTTTCTCCTCAAGGACTTTCCATCGTCTGTTCAGATCTTCGAGACTTTCCCTTGCCACTAACATCCTAGAAGTTCCACCTTATCCAACGACTTGTGGGGTTTTGGTGTTTCTCCTGAAGAGATTTTACTCGCTTCAGACTTATAAGATTTTCTAATTCTTCGAAGACTTGGTCTTCGCTTCTTCCTAGGGATGGGATTTTTTGGGTCTCGATAACACTTCTCTGAAACATTATTCCTCTTGAGCTTCATCTTGTATAGGTCTCAAATTCCGATGCACTCCTTGCGTCTAAGGGATTTTGATAACTCATATCCAAGGGGTTTCTCACAAAGAGATTCCTCCTGATCTCCTGGTGTTCTTGTAATAACCCTCCTAGTTAAGGACAACTACTCGGTCAACAGGTGCAAAATATTTTTTTTTTTTTTTTTTGTTAAAGTCTGTGCGCGCGTGTAGAAGAAAAACCCCCTCGAATATACGTCACCACTCGAACCAACACGACACAAGTAATACAAACACAATCAAGACAACCCGACATATCACAGTGAAAACAAGAAATAAACGCCACTGGTCAAAAGGCGTGCAACTAGCAGCTGTAAGCAGAAAAAGACACCAGGGGTTAGGTACAATATTGTCACAAAATGAAAGAATCCATCAGTAGAGTCGCAGTAGTGGAAACTGTGCCTTTAAACAGCCTGAGACTACTGATACAGCTCAGAGTGTGTCGCAAGAGTGGAACTGTGCCTTTCAACAGCCCGGGACTCTTGATACAACATTGGATTCTTGACGCAGGGAAGCATACAGACATAAATGTTAAGGCTACTGACGGTGTCTACCTCCCTCCCGACACAAGCAGACCATGCAATGAAATACCACCAAGTGCTACAAAATCAGGGACAATTTGGACCTCTACGGGAGACGCAAGTCAGGAGGAATCTAATATCGACCTACCACTATTGAGACCCGAAGACATCAATCAAGGTCAATTGTTCCATTACTTATCATTAACTGATGAAGACTTTATCCTAAGGTAAAAAACAATAGTTTCAACCCCCCTTTTTGTGTTGTTATAAGGTCCTTTTGCACTATATCAAGGGCAAGCAATAAACACAAGCGCATTGCAATTAAACCAATATTACCAAGGCGATTCAACCCCATCATTAACATTTCAATTTAACAACCAAAATTATCGTGAACACTTCAATTTAAATGAATAATAACCTTGTGAATTAAACATCATCACAAGCATTTAATTAACAAGTATTAACATGGCGATTTAGGCACACATATTATTATTGCATGTTAACCCCTTGCGCATACTCTTCCGTAACTGTAAGGAAGAGACGAACCGCAGGGAAACTCCCTGGTTCTGTCCTACAATCACACGTCTCTCTCCTTCGTCATCTACCAAGCTCAACCATTTTGTCTTACAGTTGAGAATCGCCTCATGCGTTTCCAACCAATCCATATCGATCATGACATCATAAGATCCTAAGGTCGTGACGTACAAGTTGACTCTCGTGACAAACTCTCCCAGGTTAAGGGCACAGCCCGTAACCTTTCCTCCCACCTTTTGTTTGGCTCCCGAAGCCATCTCCACGAAGCTAAACTCATCCTATTCGACTGCCTTTACCTTAATCCTTTTTAGCGTTGCACCAGAAATGAAACTCTCAGTAGCTCCTGGGTCTATCAAAATACTAAGGGTCTGGTCAGCAATAGTACCTATCATCTCGAGTACAGTCGACTGGTGTTCTGCCTGGTGGTTATTCACCACTGCATGTATCCGATGGGCCTTGCCCATATCTCCCACGGTAGCAGGTCCGGCTGATCCGGACGTCCTAGAACTCTCCATAGGACAGTCGCGCTGGTAGTGTGGCTCCCCACACGTCCAACACCCCATCTTTGGCCCAGTGGTCCTGGTACCCGAAGTAGAAGAGGACTGCCCACCAGCCTGAAACCTTGGCATGTTCTACTGAATAGGCCTAAACTGCTGCTACTTCGAGCGACGCTGCTGCTGGTGCTGTGGTCCTCGATAAGGTGTCTGCTGCTGAGGCGGCGGTCGTCAAGGTGTAGTGAATGTGGATCCCCTCTAGAAGCCATGATCTCCCAGTGTATGTCTCGCTGGTGTCTGATGTCTCGGTGCCCCCGATGAACTCTGCCCTGTGGGTCTCGCTGAAGTCTGGGTCTGACCCCCACTGATAAGCTCCTCCTCTACTATGAGGGCCTTTTGGACAGTGTCATGCAAAGTTTGAGGCATCAAGATCCTAACCTTTGCACGCAGACTGTCGTTAAGGTCAAACACGAACCTGTTGACTTTGAGCTTCTCTGTGTTAAGGTGCGGAGCATACCGAAGCAGCTCCATGAATCGTGCCTCGTACTCGGGCACCGTATGACCTCCCTATCGTAGCATGTTGAACTCATTGAGTTGATGCTCAATGAATTCCTCAGAAATGTACCTCTCTCTGAACCGTCCCTTGAATTATTCCCATGACACGTCTTCCACGGCCATGTTCAGCTACGGCAGGAGCGTCTTCCACCATAGAAGAGCGCTCCCCTTCAGTTGAAAGACCGCCATGCAGACCTTCATGTTGGAGGTATAATTGCGAAGTGAGAAGCACATCGCCATATTCTCCAACCATGCCTCGGCGGCTGCGCCGTCCGGGGCACCAAAGAACTCGGGAAATTTTACCTTCTCGAGTTCACAGTGAATGCTACCTATGACGACCGATGCGTGCAGCAGAACCTCGGGGGGTGCCGACGCCATGGCCTCGTCTCTGTCCAACTGACTGATCAGAGCCTCTGACATGCATTGAAAGGATCTCATCATCCCAATAACATCACCAAATGCTATATGTTCCTGTCCGAGCACCTGCTCGCCTCCCTAGGGGTTAGACCCCTCAAGCGTGGATGCTGCTGGAGGAATCTCGTCTCCTCCCCTAGCACCCCGTCGCCTGCCTCCACGGCATCCTCTAACCATGGTTACCTGCACGCACACAATCAACTCAATCAGCAACAGTATAAAAAAAAACCCACTCATATCAATGAAAGTCGCAGTGAACCCCAAGTCGCGGGTCGAACCGGCTCTGATACCATATGTAATAAACCTCCTAGTTAAGGACAACTACTCGGTCAACAGGTGCAATTTTTTTTTTATTTTTTATTTTGTTGTTAAAGTGTGTGCGCATGTGTAGAAGAACAACACCCTCGACTCTACGTCACCACTCGAACCAATAGGACACAAGTAAGACGAACACAATCAAGATGACCCGACATATCACAGTGAAAACAAGAAATAAACGCCCCTGGTCAAAAGGCGTGCAACTAGCAGTTGTAAGAAGAAAAAGACACCAGGGGTTAGGTACAATATTGTCACAGAATGAAAGAATCCATCAGTAGAATCGCAGTAGTGGAAACTGTGCCTTTAAACAACCCGAGACTACTGATACGGCTCAGAGTGTGTCGCAAGAGTGGAACTGTGCCTTTAAACAGCCCGAGACTCTTGATACGACACTGGATTCTTGACGCAGGGAAGCATACAGACATAAATGTTAAGGATACTGACGATGTCTACCTCCCTCCCGACACAAGCAGACCACACAATGCAATACCACCAAGTGCTACAAAATCAGGGACAATTTGGACCTCTATGGCAGATGCAAGTCAGTAGGAATCTAATATCGACCTACCACTATTGAGACCCGAAGACATCAATCAAGGTCAATTGCTCCATTACTTACCATTAACCGACAAAGACTTTATCCTAAGGTAAAAACCAATAGTTTCAACCCCCCTTTTTGTGTTGTTATAAGGTCCTTTTGCACTAGATCAAGGGCA
The DNA here is from genome assembly GCA_009831015.1 of Picea engelmannii. Lineage (NCBI taxonomy): Eukaryota > Viridiplantae > Streptophyta > Pinopsida > Pinales > Pinaceae > Picea > Picea engelmannii. The sequence goes on from ML783511.1 coordinate 548,976, forward strand.
AGCAATAAACACAAGCGCATTGCAATTAAACCAATATTACCAAGGCGATTCAACCCCATCATTAACATTTCAATTTAACAACCAAAATTATCGCGAACACTTGAATTTAAACGAATAATAACCTTGCGAATTAAACATCATCACAAGCATTTAATTAACAAGTATTAACATGGCGATTTAGGCACACATATTATTATTGCATGTTAACCCAGTATTACCATTGTAATTAGGCAAATATTAATAACCAAAAACTCAAAAATCAATAAGATTACAATAAGTCCACCGCTTCCTTCCCATCAACTAACTACCCTAAACCATTGCGTTACTGATCAAAAACCCAACATATTTAATAACAATCTCATTATCAATCAATTAAGAATTACAACTATTCAACCTCTTCCTTCAATGACTAAACTACCCTATTCACTATTCCTTAATAATTGACACAACCCAACTTTTATAACCATATTCTCATTATCAATTCATTTGAAAAATTACTAAATATTTCCTAACCGTTAACCATAATGATCTCTTATTATTTTAAAAGGCCCTTTTTGGGTTCTAATTAATAAACATAAAAACTCAACATTCTAACATTCACCAGGAATTTTCTTGCTCAAGTCATTCTAACTCACCTTCCAATAATACCACAACTTTATTGCATCCAATTAAACTTCTACACTCACATCCTAACTAAACATTCGAAATAAACCTTTAAATCACTCAACATTTAAACTCATTTAAAATAACATTTGAAATGAATGAACCTTTAATCATTCGAAATGAACATTTAAAATCATTGAACATTTGAACTTATTCACTCACGTTCCAAATAAACATTCGAATTAACCAATTAAATCCTTGAACATTAAAACCATTTAAAATAACATTTGAAATAACCTTTAAACATTCGAAATAAACATTACAATCATTGAACGTTTAAACTTATACCTTCACGCTCCAATTAAACATTCGAAAACAATTAAATCATTGGACATTTAAATCATTTAAAATAGCATTCGAATAACCCTTAAACATTCGAAATAAACATTACACCCATTGAGAGTTTAAACTTATACTCTCACGCTCCAATGAAACATTTGAAAACAATTAAATCATTGAACATTCAAATCATTTAAAATAACATTCGAATAACCCTTAACATTCGAAATAAACATTACATCCATTGAGCGTTTAACTTATACTCTCACGCTCCAAATAAACATTTGAAATGAACAATTAATCCATTCATCATTTTAGAATCATTTAAAATAACATTTGAATTAAACATTTAAACATTTGAACTAAATAATTAAATCATTGAACATTAAAACTTATATACTAACGTTCTAAATAAACATTCAAATAAACCCTTAACATCATTCGAAATAAACATTAAAATCCAGATCCTAATTGATAATCAATTTAATAAGCACTCGGCAACTTATCAACACTAAATTAGGTTGGCTAAGTTGTCGGCCAGAGGAATAATCCGCCCAGTCTGGCGCACGCATACCAGAAGGTTCTCCCCCTCCTGCACACAGCTGGAACTGGATAAGTTGTGAAGAAAACAAATTATATAACAGGACTTAGGGTTGAGAATTTAAGACGCGGGCATGGACAACTCCCTGGGGCCCAGGTTCAATGCGTGATGAAGGGTTCGTACGCAACTTTCGAGTAAAAGAAGGCTTCTAGAAACATTAATATCAGCGGTTTCCTTCCGTTAGTTTTTGCCATGCATTGTTAAGCTATCAAGTATTAGTAGGGTTCGGTTATCGTTGTGTTATTATGGGCGGCTAAAACGTGGTTTATTCTTCAACCCAGCACTGGCCACGCTCACAGGGAGCAGGTACGCTATGTCGCTACACCAGAAGGAATTCAGAAGGGCCATGCAATGGATTCTCGGACCGTACAGGTTTGAGAGTGTGCCCAAGGTAAAATGAGGAAACCTACAGACCAAGAACATGCCCACTGTGTACATAAAATCGCCCAAGGAAAAACGAAGAGCAAACCCACGGTAAAGGAACATGCCCTCTATAAAAAAAATCATAGGTCACAAAGAAATTGCCCAGCCATAAAATAAATGTCGGTCATGAAATGGGGGACACCCAGCAAGAAAAAAAAATAAAAACCCGCGGAGGATTTGCCCACTGTCTTCTACAAACGCCCAGAGTGTAAAAACGGTGAACCCACAAAAAAAACGAAACCGAAACGAAACCCACACTGTGTATGATGCCCAGAAATGAAAGGCGTGCCTACTGTAGACAAAGAACGCCCCCGATGGTCATAATGCGCCCAGGGTATCAAAGGAATCCACTGAGATAAAAACAAATGCCCAATATAAATATAACACCAGTGCATCCATAGAAAAAGAACCCTACGGTAGAAGGACGCTCCCTGTGAGTAAAAAAAAAAACGCCCCCAAGGTAACAGCAGGAAACCCATGGAGAAAAACAAATGCCCCATACAAATGATAACGCCCAGTTTATCAAAGAAAACCCTACTGCAGACAAGGAGGCCCCTGTGGGTAAAGAAAAACGCCCAAAGTATGTAAAATGAAACGCATATGGAAGACAAGGCAAACGCACAGCTGGACCATAAACTACGAGAACGAAATAGCCATAACCACTGAACTACTAATCACACAGTAACCATTAAAACTCCAGTTTATAGATGCATGCAGCAAGACAGAAATGCCCAGAGATTTACATACCTATGTCCTTAATGCTTGCAGCAAATGATTCTTGTGCTCCTGCAGCTCCTGCTGTTGCTTGTCGACCGCAAAGAACCCATCGGTACCTCCCAGCCAAACGCTAGGGGTACTCTTCTTCCCCCTCAGCCCCCCGAGCCACAAAGGGTCCACACACAATCAGAGAGTAACTAGCTTCTCAGCTCGCCTCCAAGGCTGAGCTACAACTCAAGTCTGTTGCGAATCCCCAACTCCTACCAGCAATCAGTCCAGTCTCTAGTCTGGCAGCATAACAATACCAATCTGAGCAAAAGTCCCTTTCTTTCCCCCTCTCCCTTTCTTTTATCCAGTCTCAAACCCTAATTCCCCTTTCTCTTAGGTTTTCCCCCCTTTTCCCTTTGATTTTCTTATTCCCCCCCC